>OMLB01008248.1:1915-13338 GCA_900302555.1 Myripristis jacobus | reverse complement strand
GGAATAACTCGGTGAAAGAGCTTGCGGGAGGCTCCAGGTGGCCGTTTTCTCCCTCACCGTCCTCTGGAGCGAGCGGTAAACTTTCTGTTCAGATCTGTGCGGGGTGTTTTTCGAGGCCTCCCTCGCTCGGCGCGGGACCTTCTTTTATTTCCCTTCTGCACAGTTGCTTTTTCAATCACCCAACAACACACTGCTGCATGTCAATGGCCTGGTTTCAATCAACCTGCAAAGCATTAAGCTCTCCTTTGGTCTAGAAAACACTCTTCTCTCGCTATCTGGTTTACAGGCCCATGACTCAGAACCAGGGGGACTGTTGTGGTAACAAAGAACAACACGTTCATCTCTTTTTCTTTTTTTTTTTCATTTGAGTTGACTCTGCCATAAGCTCTCTCCTGCTTACACAAAATGTAATCACAATCAAGGTGAAAATAATCCTCCTCTTGCCTCAAGGTGAGACAATTTGAAAAATGCTGTCTGATCTGGGATGATTTCAGGAGTGTTACACAGTGTGGTGGCTGCTAAATGCTTGATGGTAGATGCTTATTGTGGGTAAAACAAATTGTGCCTCTGACATAGAGCTGTGCAGGCCCAACACAAGTGTTCTTTCACCATGCTTAGCTGCTGAGCGATATGCAGAATGCAGACAGATGGGAAATAAGCCATCATTACTTACTATTGCTCATTTATCTTTAAACGGCTGCATTTAAACATAATTATCTCCACTGCAGAGCCCATCAAGACGGGACGACACAGGACATCTGTGCATGTGCGTGTGTGTGTGTGTTTATGTGTGTGTGTGTGCTGTTGTGTCTTGGGAGCGCTGGAAAATTGAGATGGTGATATTCCATCTATTTTTCTTGGTCTGTAATTGCTATATTTTTCACTCTCACTCTCACACACGCACAACAGATGTTTTTTATGTGTACTGCCGTGTTTTCACAGCTTTGAAATAGTCACGGCCCCTTCTGATAATTCACCTAATGTGCTGTTGTGTTCAGCTCCGGACCATAACCTCATGCTGGTTAGTGGATTCATCTACCATCTAAAACAACAGGCCACGATGAGTTATATACGTATTATGCAGTCTGTGTTGAAACATGAAGTCTTTTCAGAGGCATAACCGCAATGTGCTGATTATTATATCAGAATAACAAACCTCACAATGTACATTTAATGCAGTTCACTTATTAAAATAAATATTTTTTTCTTCTGTCATGTTTTGTGTACATGCTCTCTGCAACAAATCACACAAAACTTTTCACCCATAAATGGAAGACATAATTTAAAATTAGGCTTAAAAGAGTTGTGGCTTAAGTAATCAGGCCTCATTGTGAAGATATGGAAGCCGCCCAAAACCTGTACAAATGAGCTGTGCAGCGTCTATAGAGAATGCTTCATTGGCCGTCTACACAATAGGCTGAGGGGTAGAGGAATGTGCGCAGGAACATGTTCAATGTGGTGACTAGCCGTCTTGGTCTCATACCCGGAGGCTTGTTCCTATGCAAAACAACCCAGCTAGCAGCTAGCCACCAGCCCTAGGGGCCTTGCACCACAGGTGCAGCTCTGGTATCTCCTTCAGCGAAAAAAAAAAAATTGACCTTGTGACACTCAAACAAAAACAAATACTGGGCCACACACCGGTGGTGGCTGGGGTTGTTCTTTCCATTTTGCCTCCTTCTTTCTGCTCAGCATCTTTTCGGGACAGCTTCCCCCCACAAATCTACAAAGCAAACAGAACTGTGTGAACATCGTGTGGAATAAGGGTAAACACAGGTTGTTGTGACGTGTGTGGTGAGTGAGTGGACATGTGTGGTGGGCATTCCTGACATTGAATCAGTGGTGCTATTTTTTGGAGGAGCCTATAGTCCCCCGCCCAAGGCTCACCTGTTGAGCCCTGACAACCAAACAAATGGCTTCCATCACAGCTCAGAGTCACCTTTGACCCCCAGGCTTTGAGTTGCCCTGCAGAGCTCGGGTGTTTGAGAAGCCTCCCTGGTTCAATAACATCTTTCCCCCTGGAGCAGCTAAAGCGCTTAGCTGTTTAACACCTGTGGCTCCATCCCCTGAACTCAAACACAACTGCTCATATTGTCCACATATCCTGACACAATACACAGTCATTTGTCATGGCTTGTCTCCTGGACCCCTGGATGCAGCAGCAATTTGTTACATTTTTGTGAAAATGACAGAAGCTACACATTTGATGCCTCTCATGCAACCGTCACTGGATTATCAGGGTTTATCTCACAGGTTCAGGATGTTTTCAAAAATATATTAAAAATATTTTACTGTGGCATAATGTTGTATCAAGAAATATAAACCATCATTCTAAATGAGATGACTTGTAGTTTTTCCCATTATGACTTTGTAATATCACAGTCATTACACTTACAACCCTGTCAAAAGTAGTTCCATTCTGCAAGAAATAGATGTGAAGAGATGATTGTATGTCTCCAGACTCCAGATAGATAACAGTGTGCAATAATGAAAATAGAGCAAATCATCCCATAATCCAGAATTGTTACCTAGATAGTAAATCAGTATGTCTCTGCAAGCCACCTTAAATGCATTTTTGAAAAATATGAGCCTATGACTGCCAGGAGGTGAGGCATAGCTGCAATAGGGCATTAACCAAACAGTCAGTATCGGGTTGCAAAATGTCTTAGCATTAAATCATGTTTGCTTTGCTTTGGGTTTTGGTCTTTCTGGGCCATTTTGGATGAGCTGTATACAGCGTCAGAAGGGACACAAGTTGTTTTCACTAGAAATCCTACCTCATTTCTCTGACAAGCCAATCAACATGTCTGTGTCCCCTTGTGTGTAGTTACCTTAGATGTGACTGGCATGTCTGTGGACCTCCTGTGGGCACCCAAAACACCTTGTGTTGCTCCAATACTGACACACATACGCAGTCACACACATGACGGTGGTCAAAATAAATTGCTAGCCTCTAAGTAAATTTACATTTCTGATTCATTAATCTGACCTATTAATGTAACAAAGTTACAGAAGCATGACTTATGTGGCATGCATATACAGCCACAGAACATAAAATGAAACGGTGGTATATGTTTATTCTGGGCTTTTACAAGCAATTTGCCAAGCAGCAACCGCAAAGCAATGTCTACCTAGCACTTTAATGTATAGCACAAGACTACAAAAGCTAAACTATGTCTCATAATGTCCAAACAAAAGGTGAGAACAGAACTACGCAGGCTGATCTTAATGTGTGAGATGGCAATCCCTCACTGAAAAATACACAATTCAGAGAGCTGATGAAAGGTGGTAAAGGTATACAAACGTGTGCCCCCCAAGGTGTGCTGAGGCGGGCCTTGTGTTGGTGAACAAGAGACATCTGGACTAAGTATGGCATCTCCTCTCCTCTCCTATACTCTCCACTCCTCTCCTCTCCCATTTTCTCCTTGCCTCTCCAGCCCTCATCCCACCTCCTTGTGTCATTATGAACACATCTGCCTCCAATGTACATGTTTCTGTTCAAACATGTGCTGCAGTAGAAAATTACTGCTCAACCATGCATGAAAACACTCAATCCGTGGCAGATACCCACTCACGTAATATGTGATGAGCAATTCCTGCCTTACCTCATGCACAAAAAACATGATCGACTTTGAGAGTGATGCACTTTCACTAGCCTATACAATGCACATAAGACACACACACAGATGCACACCCACACCCACACACACACACATACACGCACTTATAAACTCTTGTGTCTTGCTGCTCAGTAAATAAACCCACTGCAACCTTCAAACAGACCTGCTTTGCTCACTCCATGAGGAAACACACATTGTTTTTCTTAACACCCACCTGACGCTGTTTGCAGGATAATCTCACACACAAACACACACATCCACACATGCGTGTACACACATACATAAGCCCATATAGATATGCAGATGAAAGATGCATACGCACAAAGATATGAAACAGAGTTTAATAACTAGACACGGAAACAGTCATTCCTTAAGAGACAGAAAACATTCATTGGCTCTTGATGGGAAAAAAAAAACATTCATATTCAGAAACCTTCGTGTTAAACATTTAGGCCCTAGGTCTGCATACCACTAAGAGCATGTAATTGCTCGTATCAAGCTGATACAGATGCACAGAAATGCTGCAATCCAAGACTGTCCTGCCAAACACTACAACACACAAGAGCAGCACCTGCCTGAAGTGTGCTTGCTGTAATACCTTGGCTTCAGTGCATGTATTTGTGTGTGTGTGTGTGTGTGTGTGTGTGTGTGCGCGCACGCATGTGTATTCCTGCAGGAGAGATTGTGATGAAGCAGTACTAGCATTAGCTCATCAGTTGTGCTGTCTCTACAGCTGCTGGGCCTGACTGGTGGAGACATGTTCACATATGGAGGTTCTTGCAGTTCACAAAACATTTCTGATGATCAGCACTTTGCTTTGAACTGGAACCAGAAGTGTGACTTTCTGGGTTGTGATGCACTGGATGGTTTGAGTGGAGCTCTGATGAGGTTTGTAATAGACTTAATAAAAAATGTTAAATGGTCTAATAAATGGACTTGTTATTTTATCGACTTCGACTTGCATTGTGTGGTTGCAAGCCCTGCAAGTGCTTTATGTATCGATGACATTTTAACTAAGAGCTTGCAAAATTAGTTATTCCAGCGCACTTACAGCACTTTTCCATAGGTTGATATACTGGACTAAAAACATTGCAACATTGCAATGGAAATACTATTTACCATCTGGCAATGTAGTTAAAGCTGAATAACAATATGTTCCATCATCAGTTACTTTTACTGAGTGATTCACTACGTGTGTATGTGTAAAACAGAACAACACACACACACACACACACACACGAGCAACTCTTTCACACAAATCACTGATAAATGGTACCCAAATGCCATTGCTACTCCACTGCTGGGTGTGAATCTGTGCTGTGTGTAGCAGGGGGGGGGATTGTGTATTTTGAGAGTGTATTTGGAGTACAGCCGGTCAATAAATATTTGATGACAGTGCCACCTCTCCTTTGCACTGAGGCCCAAGCAGATCATCTCCTGACCTTCAGACACCCAGAGCCAGATGAATTATTAAGAGCAGAGCTGTCAGTCAGAGCCACCAGGCCCATTCCAGGTGGAATAGAGAGGGAAGGCTATCTGTGATCACATCTCGCTCAGCTGTCAATCGCCAAACCACCACCTGCTGATTGGACACTCCAACCAAGAGAGAGGAGTTTCTGTCACCTCAGCAGAATTATATTTGATGTAAATGCAAGAACAGTGTACAATTTAGAAGTTCCAGACTCTCTCTACTGTATCGTTTTTTTTTTTTTAAATAAGCTATTCCAGTGTGGATGGATGGATGAGTGGATAGATATATGGATGGATAAATTAGAAAGTGTCCCTTAGATCTTTTGCAAAGCCGCATAATGCATGCATATGAACTGCTATTCAAGATTAATGGGATCCTTTTATCCTTGCGTCATCTGGGAATGCTATCTGTTTGCTGCCTCATATAGAAAGTCTATCTTTTGATATGCCAAATGTTTCCAGTGTCCTCGAAGAGACTCCTGCAACATATTATATTATCAGTTCCTTTCCAAGCGTTTGCCATCACTCTAGGTTAATGTCTGTTCTGATGGGATTGCACATGATTGTTCGGGGTTTTGCAAGTGGGGCTCAGTTGCTGTGGTCCTCTTAGCCCGTCGGAGGCAGAGCAGACTATTGAACTGATTGTGACCTGCTAAGCGTTGTTTGGGTGGGGCCCTCCAATTTCACTACTCAGCTATTAGGAGCTGCTGTGTTTGTGCTAGCCCATACGGATTAATCAATGTGTGTGTGTGTGCCTGCCTGCAGAGTACGACTTCTGCTGAGAGTGTGATTCACCGGCTGATTCGATCTTTGAATTATTGCATGTGTGTTTGTGTGTGTGTGTGTGCGCGTGCATGTGTGTGTTTATCCATGCAGACTTATGTATATGTTTCTGTCAGCGTTTCCTGAGGCCCTCATGGACCTGGAGGTTACCTCAGCCCAGAGTAACCTTCTCGCATGAAGGTGTTGCATATGATACTTCCTCACTCCGTGGCCAAACACCACCTGATCCCTGATCCAACACTCCAGCCTGATCCCTTCTATCCCCTGTACTCCCCTCTCTGAACTCTCTCCACCACCACTTCACCCAACCCTCCCTTCTCCCAGTGCTGGACATTTGGTCGCCACCCCACCCTTCTCCCCACTCCATCTTTCCCAGCCCCAGCAACAGCTGGGCTCAACTTGCAGCTGATCGGCACTTTTTCTTTGTTTTGGCTGTGGCTGGTTGTTGTAGCTGGGTGACACGGGACCAAAGCCAACTGCTCTGCCCAGCAAAATCTGTGCCTCGGGGAGAGAAGAGACATGAACAGGAGTGTTGATTTTCAGATTCATGTTATCAAGATCAAACTGTTTATAATGTGCTTAATGTGATTAGTGTGATTAAAAATAATATAATACTTCAGCGATCCCTGTAGGAAAAGTCACTTGACCCCCTTTAGAAAGGTCAAAGTAAATACTGAAACAGCACTCTATAACTAGGGGATTGATAGGGATTCTGTGTCTTGCTCATGGACCCCATTCACACTTTGTAAAAAAAAGAAAAAAAAGATTAGTATAATTATTATTATTAGTGCTATTTCTTTTTTTAATTTTGCATGCATATATTTTTTGCATTTCTGCTTTATTAGATAATAACAGAAACAAACAGGCTCAACTTAGAACAAAGCCTGGTCGGTTATGGTAAGGCTTGATACGTGATACACAGTCTACCAGGTAAGCCCTGGAGCACCTCCATCTCAGGTAATCCGATCACAAGTGCACAGTGCTAAGTACAACTGTGAAGGGGGTCCAGTAGTGTCTTGGAGATGCACTGTGATGCAGTCACTAAAGCCACTCACTCTATCAAACAGTCCAACAGTCCACTCTATTGATAGAGTTAATCTGAATAAAATTTGTTTTTGCAGTGAGATGGTGACTTCTTTCTTCTCTGCGGCAATCTTAAAAGCAGAGGCTGGGCACAACTGCTTTGTTAATGAGGCAGAGATAAGGAATACGATAAGTGAGGAAAACTGGGAACACAGTGACATCATGGCATATAGAAGTGAGGGGGAGGATGGGGCAGAAGGAAGTTGGAGTAAGGTACAGAGGAATCAAAGTAAGAAAAGCAATGAAAAAAAAAATTCTGATAGATCTGAGGTTGATCACAAATCCAATCACAAGTGGTCGCTGGAGATGCATTTGAGACGCATGATAATCCCATCTGTGTGCTGCGGTCTATCTCAGCCATCCCCTTGTAAACAGAAGATGGATGTTAAAAGCAAGACTGTATAGGGCTGAGGACACTTAGGCAGGATGTATTATTACCGGGGCTTGAATCCAGAGTGGTTAATTGAAACTGCATGATGACACACTATCTTACTTTTCTTCCAACTGGAAAACTCTTGAGAAAATGTCCTTAAATCCTAAAATGAGAGCATGAATGATAGTCAACGGTATCAGAGAGCAAAGTCCTTGCCATTCAGTAAATCACTTTAATAAGCCTTTTTGTGTTCTCTGCGTGCTCCTGTGTAGTTTTACATTGAGGTCACGAAAAGAAAACCACATACATTTCATACTTAATTCATGAAAGCTACATTTCTATGGTATCATATCTTTACATGAGTCTGCCCATCCATCTTGTGTCTCTGGCCATCTTCTGTGTACTGTTGACAGCCGGTTTCAACCATGATAAGCAGGGACAACAGCAGGGCATTTTATTTTCTTAGCGAGCTAAACGCTGGCAGGCCTGCCTAATCAGATCTCCCAGGGGCCCGATTGGCTTAATGGCCATCTTGAATGACAGGTGACATTGCCATCTCTCAAAGGCAGTTGTGTGTGAGGAGAAGTGGATCGTCATGGTTGATACACAGCGGATTGCCCTACCTGTCACTGTGCGGCAGGGAATAGAAGGGTAGGGCTGTTCCTCTGCTTGGATCTGACAAACCTTATTAGAAACAAGCGTGCTGATCTTTATGGATTGGACTTGAAAACAAGTAGATTTGTATGACGATCAAAAGAGACAAGATAAAATGAATGGAGGATTTTACTTTTTATGGTTCAGGATTTATAGTATGAGAGGGGCATCAGATTAATGTGACTGTGACCTTGAAAAGGAAAGCCCCCATGCATTCCAGATCTAAATCTGCACTTTGAAGCATGTACGCTTAAACACTTGTTTCACATCACACGCATGCAGCACTCATACACATTCTTGTTTCACAATAGTGTGTGTATTCTCCTGATGCCCTGAGAGTGATTAAGCCAGCATCACTCTTATTGCGCCCAGTGGACATCAGGTCTGTGTTTATTTCAAACGCAGTGGCCTTAGTGCTGTCTCTGCTATCTCAGCAATAGGTGTCCAGGGAGGCGTTCTGCTCAGGGCTTGGATTCTTATGGGTTTCCTAAGTGAAAAGACAGGCCCTGCCAGGATTACTCCTCCAGTTAACAGCAATGGCTTTTCCAGGGACTGGACACTTGCATGCAGTAAAGCTCTTTCACTGAAAGGACTGTTTCTCTGCTGTCAGCACTTCTTGACAATGCCTCCTGAAAGGCTCAAACTTGACCAATCGTCTGTATTCTCTCGTATCTTGCACAGAGAACGAGGACATATTTCATGTACCTCGCTATCAGCTGGGAAGCCAGTATAACTTTTCAATCGCTGCTCTCCGACTGATATTTTGAGCAGCGCATGACTTTACGTATGGGATCAGCAAAAAATAATCAGCCTTATCATTTTACCTCCATCGACACTCGTGCAGTGAAATACTATCAAGTAAAAATAGGTGTTGAATATGAGAAACATTCATTATCTCATGTGTGTCTGATTTCATAATCTGTGAGAAATAGACATGGCTACACGGCCTTGTCGGTCTCTTAGCTAAATAATCACCCTTACTCTGTTTCATGCTTGATGTTTGATGTCACATTTCTCACTCCGTCAGTGTCTCTTTAACACATATCCCTATCACTTTAGCACACTTTCACCTTTACCATTTCACTCTCATCTTTGCTTGCTCCTTTAGTACTTTTCCTACCAGCTTACCCAGCCTCAGTTATGTTGAAAGGCTTGGAGAAAATATGAATTTGCATCCTTTCTCTGCCAAAAGTGTGTGGCTCATCATTGTGCCCATCTGTGTGTGTTTGTGCGTGTGTAGTCCCGCCTATGGGGTTTCAGATTCCTGCCTATGCAGAGAGAATCACTTATTTCACAATTAATCTGAGCGCTGCCTATTAGCACAGGGGCTCATGGGTGCAGCTCAGGGGAGGCGGAGACAAATTGCTATTTGAATGGAGGACAGGTCCTATTATGAACATCTTGAAGGTTTGTTTACTCATGACTATAGTCTGGGGACAAGCAGATACGGCCTTCCACTCGAATACATTAAAATCTGATTTCTCCATACACGGGCTGAAATTACCTTTCAAGACAAGAGATTGAATTTTTCAACTTCATAAGACATGATTAATAGGAATTTCATTCTCTAGCATTGATCTCCACACCATTCATTTCATCACCCAATCAAGAATGTCTGACTCCTGATAAACCAGTTATTTCTCCTTTCCAAGACCCTCTCAGGTCTATTTCCTATCAGGATAGTTATGAGAATACCAGAGAATTACAGTAGACGAATCCAAAGAACATACTTCATCTTGTATTTCCGTGGGAGGCTCTAGGAGAGAAACAGAGACAGAGAATGAAAAAGAGTTTGGCGGCTGTAAGGGTGAACTTTTCCCCACTTCCACCTGGCTGCAGCGGAGGACTTTTCAGCCATGACAGGCCCCTGGGATCTGATGCTCAGCAAAGCGGACCGTGCATATGGGCTGTGATCCTGTGTGTCTGTGTGTCTGTGTTTCTGCGTGTGTGTATGTGTGTCCAGAGAGACAGCTGTCCAGCTCATCTTCCCCCCTCGCGGCCTGCCTCATTTATAATTAACCCAGATGACCAGGTGGCTATGTCCCTCTGTCCCTGCCAAGGCATGCTTCACTCTGACCTCTGACCTTCTGTCAGACATTCCACTACTGACAGCCACAGCTCATATTTACTGGTCATGTACTGCTTGGCTGACTAGACAGCTCAGCTCTGGTTTTGGAACAACACACTGTGGATGTATAATAGAAAGATATTTATTCAAGATAGAGGAGCGAAGTAGTTTTATCGAGGTTAGCCTGGCTAGAAGCTCCCAAAGGTCCAACGCTCGCTGGAGGCCAGTTTAGGGAACAGGAAGCTACATCACCACCTGCTATTCTCATTCCTGGTTCCCCCCGCGATGCTGACGCTGGCAACAGAGCATGCGCAGTTGTGGGTGACTTGCATTTTGCTCCGTTGCGACCGGCTTAAATCTTCCATCCATCTTGAATCACCACGCTCAGCAAGAACGTTTGTTATCCGGCGCAGATCAACACTCCAACAGAGGCTATATAGGCCCCTTTCTACCTAATCAAAACCACAGACTACAGGCTAACCTTTGGCCCCTCTCCCTCTTGGCCTAGTGCTCTCGCTCCCCTCCCAGCCACCCCTAACCCTACGTCCCATCCCCCTGCGTGTCATTACCATGGCAACAGTAAAGACATTTCCAGATGTGTCTGGGACCTTTGGCTGGTAACGCAAACTCCCAACAACCTTCATGCAACCTCTCATCCACAAATGCGGCCTTATCGCCTGCGGAGCCGTCCGCCAACATTCGGTCAAGAATAGGTTGAGGCTCACACATTCTCTGTGCCCTTCTTTCGTCGCCCTCATAATGGTGCGAGGGGGGCTGAGGGCGGGACAGGGACCCAAGGTTAGCGAACAAGGCGTATCCAGTTTCTGTTGTGTAACAGCAATACCTCCAGGCTTCCTGTGCACATGTTCTGTGTAATGCTCGTGTCCTGGTGATTGGGTGGGCCATTAGAGGACATGGGGCAAGTGAAACTCTACCTGATTCATACTTCCTTCCACTGCTGCTGTTGGAAGTTGGAGCTGGACTTCAAAGATGTCTAAGATGTTTCGCAAGTATGAGCAGCTGAATAATTGATTGCCACTCAAACATTATCTCTCTTTGTTTGGTTAACAAATTAAAGTGGACTTGGACTTTTCCCATATTCTGCCGTGCATTGTTTCATGCTGAACTCTTTGCTAAGGTCACTCATTCAACACCTTGCATGGAAACATAGAGGCATGATGCAGCAGAATGTGACCCTGTGTTTTGACACTTCTCTTTTTCACTGCCCATATCTCTCTTTCACTCTCCCTCCCTTTCTCCTCTATCCAAAGGGCAGGGCCATGGCACACTAATCTCCCCATACCCGCTTTACCCTTCTGACTGCCCCGCCCTGACCCCACCTCGCCTCCCTTTGTTTGCTTTGGCACTCCAGAGG
>OMLB01008238.1:3422-37998 GCA_900302555.1 Myripristis jacobus | reverse complement strand
AACGCCGGGGTTCACCGAGCCGCCTACCCTCTGTTCCGCACCAAACCGTCTGCAGCGGCCGCCGTTACGCAAGCCCCCGCTCGGAGCGCGTGTGAGCCGAGGCGCATGTAATCACATCGCAGGTTTCGCATCCCACATTGTGGACCTACACACCCAGATCCACCACTTGTTTTCTTCACATCTGCCTTTCCACGCCTGGGGCTAATTCTCAAGGGAACGCTCTGCACGCGCGCACAAACATACACGCGTGCACGCGCCCACACACACCCATACGCTTTCATGTTTTGTCTACATTTCTGCCCCCACCCCACCAACACCTTTTTTTTTTTTAAAGAGTGTAATAGCTCTGTCAGCCAGGCAAACAAAAACAAACCCTGTCAGGGGCATAATCAGTGATAAATCACGTCTACGTTATATGACTATGTCCCTCAAAGGGAAGCGTGCAGAAGCTGTGTGTGTCTGTTAGGGAGTGTGTGTTGCCCGAGAGATGCACATGTATCACTTACACCAGTAACTACGGCTATGAGGACATTAACTTCACCAGCCAGACATTTCACTTGTCTTCGTCTCTCAGTCAGGGTACGCACAGTACTCATTTATGCATACAAACACACACACCCCGTCGCTTACAACAATCCCAGATCATATATGGGAGGACTTACAGAGACAGAGACGTCTTTTGGGAGGTGGGGGGATCTATCACCAACTGTTGTTTCATTGTAAACCACTGATGGGAGGAGTGATATAACAGATGACATTGAAAAGAACCAAACAAAAGCGATGGAAAAATACAATTCCAGGCCTGTGAATAGCTCCTCGCACACTTAGTACGTAAATCAAGCCGCTCACAGTGGCCTACTGTTTGTCTGTCAAGCGATGAGCGAAGCGACGGCTGCGAGCGGCACACTGGCAGCCTTATATGTCTCATATCACTTTAAGTCAGCTTCACACACGGTGCTGCCTCTATAGGATGATTTAGTGGTGTGTCAGGAGCGCCCGTGCTCTTTAGAGAAGCGCCTTTTGAAAAATAAAGCCGGACTCAGCGTTTCAGCTTTATGCTGGTATGAGCAGGTTTCCCGAGACGAGCCTGTGTAGCTTCACGTCGTGCATTTGTCTGCGCTTGCAACGGCGAAGTTGACTGTTTGACTCCGGAGGCAAAGGAGGGGGGAATTTCGCCCGGTGTGAGCTGACAGCTAGAAGTGATTGCTTGGGTGTTTGAACTGCACCCTTGAGCAAGGCATTCATTTCGGTTCAATTGGGCCTTCTCCGCAGCGAATCCTGTCACACTCACAGTCAGCTTGAGAGCGTTTTGGATGAACACCGAATCAGCTGAAAAGTCTATAAGACAAAACAAAACAAAACAAAAAAAACTGACTTCCTCTGCAGTCAGCTGTGCCTCATTCTCCCAGACAACGAACCCGTAACAGACTACTCACGGTGCAGGCTCAGGGAGATGTTGATGGTGCGGATGTCGGTGACGGCCTTGAGGTCGGGGATGTTGGCGCACTTCAACTGGGTGGCGGCGGGGGTGTCGCCCACATCGATCCAGCAGACGGTCTCGTGGGCGTAGATGAAGTCCATAGCCATGGTCTGTTTGGTGGAGATGGAGGGCAGCCGGGACGTGGAGCCACTTAAGGAGGTGCAGCGGATGTCATGGAGGTTGGCGATCAACAGCATGGGCAGCCGATCCACCGGGTCTGGGAAGGGACGGTGGAAAGGAGGCGTTAAGGGGGAGGGCGAAAAAGAAAGCTCGCCTTGTAATACCATTAGCAGGGGTGTCGCACCGTGTAGATGCTGTTTGCTCTAGTATAATACAGCATGGAATCAACTCAAACTGTGACACAAATCACATTAAACACAGCTGTTAGTTAAGTAAAGGCTGGATATAAGGTATCCTTGGTCTCAATTTGCACTCGGTGTGTGGATCCTCACCGTTTTTGGCCTTGCATGAACGGTTGTCTGGCTGCAGCAGGTAGCCCTCCACACAGCTGCAGGTGTAGGAGCCCTCGGTGTTGGTGCACGTCTGACTGCAGGTCCCATACACGCTGCACTCATTGAAATCTGCAAGAGAGAAGCGACAGTGACTGACCAGACACAGTCTCAACGGGTGGTGTGTGATAACTCTGCAGCACCTAGTGACGCTCGTCAACAGGAAAAGCCTTAAAAGCCGTGTCTGGAAGTACTTCACCTCTGAGCCTCTGATAACCACAGAATTATTAGGCAGCCCACAAATGATGTCATCACACATCTCACCCGAAAGGAGGAAACTGCTTTTGAGTTTTGGTTCGTGTTTAAGTAGAAGCTGTCATCGTAAGGTGCGGCTAAAGCCATCTTTTTTTTAAACAAGATCCACATGTACTGCTATCAGTTCTGAACCACATGGTTGCTCATGATTTGCAGGCAGTTATTTTGCACACAAAGGCTGTGGTTTATTGTTGTAGCAACAGCTCTTTAACAAAGGAGTGTGCGCTGAATGGGGTTTCTATTTTTGCCACGGTATTGTAACAAGTTTTGAGAATCCTGGAGTGTTACTGGCGTAGGTATCAGTTACCAGTGTTATGCATGAATGTGCTAAACGAATGGCGCTCGCTGAACGTGCTCATGTCCTTGATGAACGGCGATCTTAATGTACCCGTTTGCAACTAATGAGCGTGAACATGAGCGTCGTGAACACGAGCGAGTTCACGACGCTCGCACGCTGTTTTATGGCAACCGAGGATTTCCAGGAGCTGGCATGCAGCATGGCTACTGCATGTTCAGACAACACTGCTGAAGACCGTCTGTTTGGATATTTGAACGAGCGTCTATGAAAAAAAAAATCAGTTCAGATTGTAACAGAAAAAATCTACCATTTTTGTGTGAATTGTGACCGCCTGGTCTGAAAAAACAGGTTAGCTACTTCTTACGTAAAGCTGAACCCAACAAGTCTTGGGAAATATTTAGTATTATTACAATGAAGTGAATTATGATCACAGTAAATCATTAACAAACGGTAAGACCCTGATCAGAGCTATATTGTCCTGCTATATGTCACATTGTTAAAGTGGTAAAATATATTCACATTGTTTTTTTTGCGAGAATTAGTTCATTTTAAGGACTGTGAACGTTTAAAATTCAAAATTGGGAAACATGAGCAAGAGTAGTTCATTTCTATCTGTATGAACTGATCTTTGAGCTCGTTCTTGTGATGTGTGAACGTGCACGATGCTGTCAATTACCAAAATTGTGTTGCTGTGACACCCCTGTTTATACATATAAAACCCGTTCAGCACTGGGTAAACAAACAGCAGTGGTACCAATCACGCCGAACACTGGAGCCCGCACTTTTCTGCTACCTAGAAGCTGAAGGGGCTTCATGAACATTTCTGCTCTTCCCTGCAGACTGCCCTTTGCAAATTCCAACAGGCTGGCGGACATCCTGCCAGTCAGTATATCACGGTAATGAGATGTGATGGCTTAGCTTTACCTTGGCCCGGCTACACCGACGCTGCCAAGTCACCCACTCACCTTTACATGTCTTTCCATCTGGAGCGACCTCGTAGCCGTTGCCGCAGTAACACTTGGGCCCCTCATGTGTCACGGAGCAGTTGTACTGGCAGTCATGGGAGGCACAGCCGGGCGCAAGCTCTACACCAGAGAGGGACACGCAGGCACGGAGCAAATTAACATTCAAAACAATAGAGATTTAAAATGTAACACTCAAAAGTAGATCCGCATTCATGCTGCCGGCTCCCAGGTCTCCACAGCCCTTGCTTTAGGAGGCAGGAAACCCTGAAAAATAACAGAAGCTACAAAAAAAGCTCTGTTTAAGCAATTACTTCCCTGAGTCAGTGGTGAATGGGCTTGTTTGCAGATCAGCTTTCTGATGCTTATCTTAATCCCAGCACTATCTTCACAGAGCCATACTGTCATATCCTATCTGATCTCCACTGGGAGTACGTGTGTGTGTGTGTTTCGGTGTGCGTGCGCATGCATGTGTATTCATGTGTGCATGTGTGTTTGGATGTGCCAGTTCCCCAGTGACAGACGAGGCGATGTGAATGCAGCGCTGGATAGAGGGCCTCTTCTGTCCCCTCCAGAGGGAACTCAAGGACACAGACTTTTGGCCGGGAGTGAAAGAGGGGCATCCACTCTCTCTCACTGCTCTGCATCCCCTCATCACCCTCTCCATAGTGTATACATGTGTGTTTGTGTCCACACTAGGAGATAAATGGGGCAGGATGTCTGTTGCAGATGGAAGTGATGATGCCCTAACGGCTTTTGGAGTGAATGTCAGCAGACGGTGGCTCTCGCCAGTCACTGCAACAGCAGTGAGCAGCAGTGAACCAGCACAGAAGTTAGAAAATGCCTATGGCAAAGATATTTTAGAGTTTTTCCAGCTCCGGAAACCAAAAGAGAAACTTTGTCCCACCCTGGAACCCAAGCTTATACCATATTTCACTCCTTACGTCATGTGAGTAGTGTCACAGGCCTGTCCACCAGGGATAGGCCTGTGACCCACACTGGGTCCCGACCCATAGTTTAATGAGCCAGTGTATGAAAGCCACAGAGAGCCCCAGCAGCAGCAGAGTTATTTTCCTGGTCAGCACAATTTCACTCTTATTTAGACTTTCCAGGGTTCTCCCTTGTTCCCGGTATCTGAGATTTCAGCACACCCTATCAGCCCACTATTTTCTCTAACTTAAGCTTCATGCACACACAACACACTGATGCCAGTCAAGACGGCAGGAATGGATACTCATGCTGCAATCCCTCAGTGTGCCAACCCCAGGCTGTTTTCTGAACCCTAGATTAGAGGGACCTGACTAGCCAAGTGGCCACAGCAAGAATCTGCTGCAGCATGCCAACAGGGAGATACCAAAAGAGTCAAAAGAGAGTGCCCCTGTTTGCTCACACAAAAGACCAGGAGGTGAACTTTACTTAAAACTACACCACCTGTTGTGAGGTATCCCAGTTTAATCATTCACAAAGAGGTTTTCAAACAAAGACATAATGAAATTGCAAATTAGCTGGAGAAAGGACACAGCATCTCACAATGATCAAATGACAGATTATCATTCTGAAATCTGCCTCAGTGTCTAACAACAACCACTAAGTGGACATGCATACACTACACAGAGCTACACAAAGCCGGTGATGCCGTGGCTGTGAACGGCAGCATGGGGAAGAGTGGAGCACAGACTGGAAGGGCCAGTGAAGGGCCCATGTTATATAAAGCCTGTGGCACTCTGGGCCACAATGGCTCTTTTGTTGTGGCCCCACTGAGAGGAAGAGCCCCCGGCAAACACTGTGGCCCATATCAAATCCATTCACCAAGCCTCATGCTGTGCCAAACCATACTAGGGCGCTACACTACCCACAGAAGTGTAGCCTGCCTCTGTCTGCGGTAATTTCTTAAAATACTTGAGCTTCTACCTCCAGTTCTACAAATGCATAACAACAGTAAAATACATGGCTGGGGGGGTGTTTTAATGTAATTCTCATCCTATTGTTGAAAACACTGTGTTTTCCTACGTGAGCTTAAAAAGTAAGAGTTTATGATGGGAGTCTGTGAATGCTTTTCTTGCTTTAACCGCAGATTTATTAGCATTTATACTGTAGGAGCACAAAACCAGGGAGAGGAGAAGAGAGAGGAGGAGATGAGTCAGAAAATGAGAGCAGAGGAACAGAAAATAACATGAGAACAAAAGAGGGAAGGGGAGACCAGAGCGGAGAGGAGGAAGAGGAGGGCACGGAGAGGATGGAACAAGTGCATAAATGGCTTGAGGATACGGGATGTTTGGACAGTCACAGCACCGAGCGCACAACAACAGCAGCGTGTCAGACATTTAACCAGGGGTTAATGAACAAAACAAACAAATCACACGGTGACACACTGGGGGCCCTGAGTGCTCAACAAGCATGCCAAAGCCATTGATCCTGTTACTGCATGGATGGCAACCCTCAATTTCACTAATCAACATCTGTCCAAAGATGTTACAGAGGGGAAGCACTGGGCTGTTAGGTTACCGCTGGAGGAAAGATGCTCAGTGCAGTCTGCAGGAGGAGATAACTGAGGGTGATGCCAACACGCACACAGCAAGACAGACGGGGGGAGGGGAGGTTAATGTGAACAGGAAGACATAAGATAAGCGACGATGAGGCGTATGAGAAAGAGTAAAGGAAAGAGAGAGGAGAGGCGAGGGAGAAGCGAGCGTTCTTGGACTCCTTCCAAAGCCGGTCCATAAGGAAATGTAAGAAATTTGATGTTTTCCTCTAAAAAGCGACCCCGGGGCTGACAGGCGGGGTGTAACATGGAGATGCAGGATAAGTGAGTCAGGGGCTGAGCGGCACCAGGGGTCATGACTGCAGTTACAAAACAAAACAGTCACGACTGAATGATTTCATAAGCGCTACTCAAAAAAATCAGTTTATCTATCCATCACTTGGCTTGTTAAAGAATCCATTACTGTTCTTATTAACCCCTTAAACACTGATTTTCTCTTCTCTTCCTCATAAAATTAGAAAAAAACATTTTTCCATATTGTTAGACAATGGCATATATTCTGTATCTACTGGTTGCAACACTTCACTGAAGCTACATCATTATATTGTCTGAAATATTCAATATTCAAACCTAGGATGACATTGTTTTATGGCTGCACGACTACATCAAAAAGAAAATATCCAGATGTCTTGTGTATCATTTTATATACATTTTCCTCCTGTAATTCAGCAGGCCACATTGTATACACATGGTATATTTGGAAAACTTGGGATCTCCACTAGAATTTAAAATAAAATTGTGTGGGTTTGAATAAAGCTCAGCCATGCAGCAATGACAAACCCACCCGTGGGAGCGGCAGGGTTGAGGAGGTTAAAGAAATCACTGAACCATCTCTCCATTTATAGCTACTAAACAACGGCACTAAACAATAGAGCACAACTTTAGTGTCTTCGACCACACCAAACATAAAACTTTTTTTTTTAAAAAAACAAAGTCAATGGAATTAAAAACACAGAGCTAAAAACATTTACGGCAACATATCTATCTGTTAAAAAAAAAAAGAAAAAAAAGGAAAAAAAAGTGCACCACCCAATTGTAAAACAGCTTATGTGACACTTAAGGGTGAGGTAATTCTTGTGACATTCCTCGCCTTGTGCTCCGTCTGTCTGGAGACAAGCCTGCACATGCCCCCGTCTTCTACCTGCAGCTGACGGGAGGCTACCATTCTCCTGCAGGGCTCCAAGGTATTACCTCATCCTGTTTCTTTATCTGCACTAGACCACAACTCCCACAATGCCCTTCTCGTCCAAGGCCTAACAGATCACTGCGCTCTCCAAAACACAAAATCATGCGCTATCTAAAAACAATTCAGCTGCACCACTCAGTAAAATTGCTCTGTGGTGATTTGGTTTCTTGGTGCACCCCATCATATATGCAGTAGCTGGTGGAAAATGCGGCATTGCTAAATGAATTGTACATAGTGGGAATGGTTGGTCATGGTGAATCAGACTTCAGGGAAATAACGATGTGTATCTAGGTGTGTGTGTGTATGTGCGAGTGTACGTAGACTGTGTATTTTCAGGCAGTTGTTTGCAGGCTCTGCAGTCAAAGGGGGCAAGGTAACCATATGCAAACACAAGCAGGGCAGCAGCCTAAGTAATGAGCAAACAGGGGCTATCGTGGTGCCAAACAATGGCAGCATGCTGCCCCAGCAGCACACATCTACACTCACACACACACACACTTAAACAAAAAAAAACCTACAAATACACAGACAAAAGAACCACAAACACAAAAGTGCACACACGCATTGGCACAAAGCATTCTCAAACACAGTAGAGCTTGCCTACGCAGCTAAACACTCTGATCTCCCTCAATCAGCACACAATCATTAGTTTAATAATACATGATAGTTTGCAGTCTCTGAATACAGACACAGATGCCAGAGGACTCGTAATAAAACAGGTCTTATCATGCAACACAACCCTAACTGCAGCCAATAAACTCATTTAGGTCAAGACCCACGCTCGAACACAGATGAAAATGTGGCGTTTCTGCATGCAGCCTCAAGAAGGGCTACGGCCAAGTCTCACTCTACAGCGAAACATGAAAGACAATGACAGCCCTCTGCATGCATAAACAACAGTGCTGGAGCAGAGCAATAATCAGCGCTCCCTTTGAGGCACGGTGGAAAAGGGATGAGCTCTCAAGAGCACTGCCGTGACCCCATTTTCTCTTTCCTATCAATCTATCACTTCTAAGGGGAGGAGGTCTAAGCAGCCTTGCCCCCTAGAGAGGCCCCATCACCCACAAAACAACAGAGAAAGAACAAATGCCTGAATAGACTCAACTTTCCCCCATATAGCAGAAAAACAACATAACTGCCAATCGTCTATAAAGGATATAATTAGTTAAATAAGCCTTTACTGAGACCGTAACTATATTTTCTGCTTGACCAAAGGATGACAGGGATCTGAAATAAGACAAGCAGGCTTGTGACTCCGGGGTCACTGGTTTGGATAACAAGCTTGGAACGAATCGGCCTTCTGCCGCGCCACTGAGCAAGGCACTCGGGTCCAATTCCTCCCAGATGTGCGGGGATTTGTTCGACCTTCCCTCCTTTTTTGCAGCCACTCCCGCGGGCCTCTGCTGCATAAGCGTGTGTCCTTAGGCAGCTCGCCTGGTTAATTAAAGCAGATCCTAACCCTCACCACAGACATTTGTTATTCACCATGACGGTGTCGGAATATGTGCATGTTTCGAGCAATCTGTGAACAATTCAGAAATGTCAGTGAAGTGTCAGAGTCAATGTCTGAGAGAATGTAAAGAAAACTCTTGGCTTCACGTCGTTTTTTTTTTAAATTTTTCCGTCTTCGCCTGTGTGTGCGTCTGTGCTGCGATAAGCGAGGGCCAGTTGGGGCCGTGGATTTGATCTGGCTGAGAGCCCAACTGCCTCCGTAGCAGTATCACCCATTCCAGGAGCACCGCCGGGTCAATCCCTCGCTATCATTCCTATGCACACACCATTATGCCAAATGCTGAGGAAACTTATTACAGTGAGATAAAATTCCTGCCTCCCCTGCCCCGCCGTGGTCCCTTTTCTGACTCCTCATGTCAACAACTTTGGCAGAATTACTTCGACACACGAAATGACAAAGTGTGCTTTCAGACGTCAGCGCGCAGGTAGACTTGCACAACCCGGCAGTTTGGATAAGCAAACACTGGGATGCTTGTGAAAGGCCAGGCTTTTTTCCGTGAAATGAGCCGCGCACAAACAGCGAAGTTTCTGGGCACACTGCTGCTGTGTTTGTATGTGTAGGCATGGGTGTGTTTGGGTGTGTGTTTGCGAGAGTCTGAGTGCGACTGGGTGTGTTTCTGCTTCTGTTTCTGCGCTGTGTTGCGCTACTGTTATTGTGTAAATATTTTGGGAACGCGCCAATAGCCATCTCGACAACATCATCAAAATTTCGAGGGTCAAAAATGTTGTGATGTTGGATTGGGTCCACATCGCCCAGCCCTACATGTTTGTGCGTATGAGTAAGTACGTGCATACAAATATGTGTGTGTGTGTGTACATCTACAGGGACAGGAGGACTTGTGCACTCACAGAGAGGCTGTGTGTGTGTGTTATGCATGCATGACATCATCACTGTGTTGTGTAAAGGCATGTCTAGCGGTGATGACCAGTGTGTGGGATACCAACACGCTCACCCACTCTGTACAACTGTCCACTTCATCTGCCCAACCGGCCTCCTGGACCGCCCGGTATCGCTCTCTCAAACGTTCTGAATGATTCAGCGAAACTTGTAAGACTGATAATTCGATGTTTTTTGTAAACAGGCCGCTGTTTGAGGACTTGGCAGCCCAAACTAGGTTCAGGGAATTTGGTCCACGGAGATTTGGGCGCTGCTTGTCAATATTTGGTCAACTGGTGCAATACAATAGATTGTATATTAACAGGACAGGACTGATAGCGAATGGGACAGCCAGTGCAACGGAGAGGCAGACACAAAGCACTGAGTGTGTAACGGAACGTAAAATGACACACATGGGATATCAGAAAATCCCAACACGGGTTAGCCGTGCAGCAAGCGGGCCCCGGCATCGGACGGCTTTATCTGGGGAGCGCCTTGCTGAATGCTGAGCCGATCCTCTATAGGCAGGCCGTGGTTCTGCTCCTTTGTCTGCTTGCACAAAGACCAGACACTATGGATCCCAATACGTTCCATCTCTCATCCCTCTATCGTCTCTAATTAATGGTACAGGTTTTGATTGGATTCTCCGTCGGCTGCATCGGGGGCTGAGCGCTCATCGTTCCCGCAGGGACTTGGGAAATGGCCTCATAGCTGGGCTGATTGATAAATTAATGACTTTTTCCCCCAGAAAGAGGAATGCTATTGTGACAGCACAGGCCAAAGCGGGCCAGCTCATTAAAGGGCCTAACAGAGGATATTATTGGATAGAGATTACACTTTTGGATGGGAAGAAAAAGAGATCTCCCTTTTCTCTTTCTTAATAGAATAGTGGTTGGCTGGTCATTTTTTGGCCGCGACAAAGAGCCACACTCTGCCTCCGAGTGATGGAAGGGATGGAGAAAACGATGATGCTATCAGTTGCGGGTGTGTTCTGCAGAAAATGGGAGAGGGAAAATACGTGCGTGTTTGTGTGAGTGTGTGAGTGTGTGTGTATGTTAACGCTACCTCTGCAGTGAGGCCCTTCATCCCAGCCATCAGAGCAGTCTGGAACGCCGTCACACAGCCTGCTCATATGGATACACACATCCAAATCCAGGCAGCCGTGCTCATTGACAGGACACTGGTTCACTCTGTTGTGTAGACCTGCAACACAAATAAATACACACAGTATAATATGAGGAAATCGCCCATTAAAGGCAATCATATCGCAACAACTTTGTATGGAGACAGTTTCAAACAAATGACCTGCGAGCGAGAGTGAAAAAGACTTGCTGAAATGCAAGCGATGTTGTTATTTGGGAATTTAAAAGCGTCTTGTGCTCCTCTTACACCCACTGATTAATTCATTATCCAACCATTCAAAACAAAGCCCAAGAAGGGAGCGTTTGCAGTATAGAGAGATCCTGTGGCTATGAGTGAGGCTGCGCGCTTCACGCTGTGCCTATAGCTCACAGATAATGGGAGATTTGAAACGAGCTCGGCAAAGATCAAATGATGAAAACATCATTAAGGGAAAAGCAGAGCATTAAACACTTTCAATCTAATCTTCTCGCTTTCTCCTCCCCTCTCTTCTCCCATCCGTCTCTCTCAGGCTGCTGCAGAGAGCGCTGTCTTGCTGTTGTCTAGCCAGCCATGGCAGAAGCCAGCCAGATAAGAGATCAGCAGCAGGCTGACAGAGTTAATAAAGATGCCTTTTGGTGTTTTTCCACTTTCCTTTGTCCAGTGCAGAGACTGACCCTGAGAGCCCTTCAGCCTCTACGTCGGCTGGGAAATGTGGCAGACTGCAGGGAGCTAAAGGGTTCTAGCTAAGTCAGGCTTTTCAGCATCGGAGAGACATGAAAAGATCACTGCGTGTGACAGAGACACAGAGGCAATGCACACGCATGCATATATTCACACACGCTGACTGTATATGCCTGACATACACACAATACAGCAACGTGACATTTTGAAATATGGCCTGAAAACATGATCTCTTGACATACAATGTTGGAGAGATATTACAAAATCACCATGACCAGTGACAAAAAAGATGCATTGTCTCCGAGGGCCACGGATGACAAAGGACAGAATGTGGTCTCTGTTCCAGGAAAGCATAGATTTCTCACCAGTGTGAAACCAGAACATAGATGCATAGTCTCGTTCTCTCACTCTCTCCCACTCCTTCTCTCTGTATCTCTCTTCTCAGCCCACACTGCAAAGCAAACAGTTTGCTTTGGCTGTTTTTCTTCTTCCTCCTCCTCCTCCTCCTCCTCTCTCTCTCTCTCTCTCCTTTTCTCTTTCTAACATCTGCTGACCCATTTTAGAAAAACACAAGGAGGAGAGAAAATAAAGTTCACCTCCTGCACAGGAAGCAATCTGTAGAGCTCTGCGACTTATGGATAAAGTTGGCAGAGGCATGGCAAAGATGGTATCTGAGCGTACGCAGGATGAGTTTACATACTTAACCGAGAAGCCGCCCTCTGAATCTCGCACATGCACCAAGTCTTTCTGCCTTGTCATTTCTGGGCTCGTCTGAAAAATGCAGCTCGTCTGACCCTCTCCTCTCCTCCCCTCCCGGAGCCGCAGCTTAAAACATTAGCTTTGGAATACGCTTCAAGGTTTTGATTCCATTAAAAGCAAATGAAGTATATGTTATGTCTTTTTGTCATGCAAAGCCAACTCAGGCCAGATGTGGAGGGTTAGTAAGGCTGAGATAAAAGTAAAAAATACATCTGTCTTAAAGGACCAAGACAAAAGAGATATTCTTATAAGACACGCCATTTTCAAAAGTCAAAATAGAGCATATGCACCGGGAACCATATGAGGCAGTAGATTTCGCCGCATGTCGACAGTCCCTGAAGAAAACCCGCAAGCATTCCCTCTGAATTCCCTCAAGCTATCGAACAGAATAGCCACCGCGGACATTATATGAAATGCAACACAACTAAAACAAGCGTCTTAAAGCGGCAAAAGCCTCGATCTTGAACGCTCTCTATGCCCACAGCGGCAGTCTACATAAAAAAAATACAAAAAAATGAGCCACATTCCAATAGAGAATTAGTTTCTAATACATGTGGCTTATGAAAAAAGGAGAGCCGTTCTCCCATTCAGGGGATGTTAGCATATTAGCAGACCTCCTGCAGCCCCGGCCTCTAAGCCACCCTGCTTTACATTCAATAAACTGCCAACCTGGGATTTTCGACATCAACTGCAGCACAAGGAATAAACTGTCTCGCATAGTGGAAATCTCCTCCCTGCCAAAGGTTTTAGTGTTTGTCAACAGTTTTCTTTCAATATGACTTTGACAGCCGCCCGAGTGATGTGCATATACATGATAGAGAGATAGATAGATATAGATGCCTTCACCTCCACACACACACACACACACACACACACACGCACGCCCCTCTCTTCTTCTACGTACTCTCCTACCTCCCCGCTGGACAGGCAGCGGCAGAGTAGGTCTTTGGAAACACACTAACAACTGCCAGCAATGCCAACAACAGAAAAAAAAAAAAAAAGAACTGTATGACTTCCACAACACAGTAATACCTTGGCAAGGGCTGAATAGGAACAGCAGCCGAAAACAAAATAGAAAGGACAATATGGAGGATTAAGTAACTCTGCAGCAGGGACAATGGCAGTGGACCCTGCACTCCCTGTTCCAGTTTGGAAACTTGTTAGCAGTGTATTATAATAAGCTCCCGTCATACTGGCAGTAGTCATTTCCTTCCTCATCTGTCAGTGGAACCAGACTATTACTGTCTGTGGCAAGCCAAGGAGGGACAGAAATACAGGAGAGCTTCCGCAACCTCTCTCTGATACACACACGCCGCCCGACGCGTTCAGCGGCTCCATCTTTTGGCGTTCCCAGATTTTTTTTATTATTATTATTTTGCTTGTGAAATTATGATTTGCGCCTAGACCCACTAAAGGATAAGTTCCAGTAGGTGTTTTAGCTTAAATATGGCTCTTGGATTTTTGTGAACTATGATATCTGGAAAATTGTGTTGCAATGGTTTTCTTTTTTTTTTTTCTTTTTTTTTTTTTAAACAAGGAGATAACGTTTTGCACAAAGTCCTCCCGCTGTCATTAGTTGGAACTCCTGCTCCGTTTCTTTACGAGGTGCTTCAATCCTGCATTTAATCTGCTATCAATAGCTCTCTGACCAGCGGGTTTTTCCCTCTTACATCTCAACACGCACTGCTTCAACCTCTTCTTGACCCTTCATCTCCTAAATCTTTTTTTTTTTTTTCCCCCACCTGCCTTTTTATCTTTAAGTTTTAGGAAAAGTGTCAACACAACTGATATCTTTTATGTGTCAAAACAATACTTCACCCCAGTGTTTAGAGCATTTCTCACAGCACTGAGGCTGATTTAAACCAACAACCCTTTCCCATCAGACACTGGGATTATTCCATTTTGATTGTTTTAAATTTCGGTGTGATTTCAGTCAACACCAGAAATTTATCTTCACCCTCAGCGGACGTTATATGTGGATTGTGGGTGGTGTTCATTTTAGGCGCGGTTTAATTCTCTATTTACACACTTCCGTGTAGGCATTAGTGACAATAACAATAATTTTCATTGTTTTGTGGATGACACAGTTCTTTCCGCATACAGAGCTGGCGTTAATGTTTAAGCCACTCTTCATAAACGGCATCAAAGATCTCCAGTTGCTGGTTGTCGCAGAACTACATGAGACCAAATCATAAATAGTCCTTTTCAGCCCACTCAGCTCAACTTAACTGATTTACCATGAATTAGGCACTCTGTCTGCCATTGTGAGGTCCACTTAAAGCAAGAAACGTGGGCGTAATTTTTGACGCCGGTTTGAACTTGAAAGAACAGGTTAACGGAGCTGTTCAACCTCGCTTCTCCCGACTGAAAAATGTCTCCAAATCTAAGCCGTGTTTATCCTTGAGTGGTCTGGAAAAAGTCATCGCCCTCAGACTGCGGCTATGCGTCGCTTCCTCAGTCAAAAGGCCCTCGCTTGTATCGTTTGAACTTACACAAACGCAGCAGCTGGGGATTCTTCCCGCAACAAAAGATCCCATCTCCCCTTGCCTTGCAATTTTATTGGTTTTGCTGCTGACTTTTATCGGTCCGCCTTCAACTCCTTGTGACTACTTTGTAACTGAGAAAGCAGGTGAGATTAGCGTTTACAGCAGTGGGGAGCCACTGCATCAACGCTAATGCAAGGCAAACACCGTTGCATTATCAGAATTGGATTTGCAGGTGCCCTCAGTTTAACGCAGTCAGATTAAGGCGCCATGATTAACAATGAAACAGATGTGAAGTAAATAAATCTCTATATTGGAATATTTAATCTTAGCAATGAGCTTAACACAGCTTGGAATACGGCTTAAATGATAATAGCTGTAATTTGCCATAAATTACCATTAGCAGGTGCGGTAGACTCTGCAACAGAAGTGGAGGTCTATGAATATCACAGAACATTATTCTCTGACAATTAAACCTGCCCCATGTATTCGACATCCAGGGAAAGCATAGGCACTTGAGTCTCGAGAACAAAGCGCAGCGAGTGAAGACAATATATGAGGCCTGGCAGTGCAGAGTGCATAACATATGGAAAGAATAGGAAAATGACATCCCTCACACCTATTACGCGGCACAATGAGGGTAATGATATTATTGCAATAAAGTCCTTTCTCCAATGTGTCTGTCTCTGTAATTTCTCTTTATATACTCTTTATACCCCAGTCTCCTACCTGAATCACACCTTAAGAAAAGGAATGACTCCTTGCGAAGGAAAGTGATCCTGATTAAAACAATATAAACTAGGAGTCGCAGTGCTGGAGTTGTGTTCGGCTTTATTAAAACCCACATTGCAGTGGCAAAGTCTCTGGAGTGAAATATGACTTTGTGCAAAGACAATATTTAAACACGTCCCCTGGGCACGGTGGAGATTTCAAGTAATGCATCACTACCTGTGTCACCTTGAGTTTCCCCGGTGCAGCAGGCAGGCGAACCTTGCATCTGGCTACGGGTTCTAATAAGCTCGTCTGATGTGACGTCAAAGAGGGTCTCCCCCGCTGCGCACTTTCCTCTGTCACTTCAACCTCTGGACCCCCACCCCCGAGCCCTCAGTCCCCGCAGGTTATGCAATGACCTTAAATTTGGATCCCCTGTCGATCTTTTGTCCTTGGTATAAAAGCCTGCTTCTATTCCCGCTCCTCGGGCTCCATGGCAGCCCCTGACAGACTCCCATACAGTCTGCTGTCAGCTTGAATGAATATGTTGTGCAGGGTGACACGCAGGCCTGCCCACTGACTGACTCCCTGCACTCTGGAATCACACTGGACTGCAGCACACAGGACAAACACATGGCCTCGCTAAACCCCACTGAGGCACCCGGGACGTACAGTGCTCTCTCTGGGACGGAGGCCAGATATAGAGCGGCCCAACACGCTTTCTGGAATTATAAAGATATGAATAAAAATAATGATCAACCTGCAATGTATTGTGCATGTGGAACGATACAAAAACTTGGTAAAAGAACCTCAAACAATATTAAGACATAAAGCGGTGTTATACTGTGCTAAGTTGGAGATGTATCTTGACTAACAACTTGAGCAGACTGAAGAGATTAAGTTTAGGACACCCGCGAGCTAAATTATTCCAGAAAAATATGAATATTCAACTCTGTTACATCTGTGTACCTGCTTGGTCCAAACATTTTGGCCACAGTTATCACAATGAGATATTTACTTTTCTTTATCGCCACCCTAACAATCAATAAAACTGTCACTGTGTGTAAAATGTAGCAGAGAAAGTTTCCACAAAGTAACATAAAAAAAGAGACAGCCAGCAAAAACAAACAAAGTCGCCATCTGCAAGGCTGGAAAAAAAAAAAAAAAGAAAAGAAAAAAAAGGAAAAAACACAGTAAGGCAATTACACAAGAGGAAAGACCGGAGATGAGATTTGAGGAAGAGGGAGCTGAGGTGGCTAGCTATGTCTAGCCACTCCGCCTTCTTTGAGAGATAGAGGAAGACAGAAGGAAAGAAGAAAAGAAAGCGGGAGAGAAGGAGAGCGGGTGAGGAGGAGACAGTGGAGAGAGGGAAGTGGTGCCTGTGTGGCGTGAGAAAGCCCCGCGCTCTCTGTCTGTTGATAGGCCGGTGAGGCTGAGGAGGGCTCAGGGCCACAGACCAGAGGGATTTACAGGGCTTTGCTCCTTCCTCTGTGGAAGCAGTGTGTCAACCACTGCCCGTGCAGACCCTCCTGCCCCTGCCCGGTGCCCCCTATGACTACAACTAAATGGGTCCGATTATGGGCTATGAAAGGACTCCCTCCAACTTTACTGTAAAAGGCTGTTTCTATAAAAAGGATCAGAGCTTTACAAAGCCATTTTCATTTTGTTCTTCAGCCTAAATGCTAATCTGCTCATTTTCTCCTATACAAAGCCTTTTCTCTGGGATCATCCCTTCTCTCCATCCCTCTATCCCTCCATCCCGCCGCCTCTGCAGTCGGCCCTTCCTGGTCGTCTTGGAGAGGCTGCCGAGGCGTGACAGTCAGACGGGCCAGACAAAGGGCCATGCTGGCCGGCCTCCAGCAGGGGCTCAAGGGCAGGAGATGGACAGATAACCTTGTTGTGTGGCCCGCGGCCGCCTCAGGCAGCTGCACGGAGATGATAACTCAATCTTCCCGTCAGACCTCCCTCCCAGCCCGGCCCCAGGCCACAGCATCCCTCGCCGAGGGCCAGTGTGCGTGTGTGGGCCAGGAGGCCTGGTGTGGCTGCGTGTTGGGATGCAATAACATCACAGTATCACGCAACCACTATGGATGCGGAAACATGCACAAATCCAGATGCAAACTGTTTGATGCGGTTTCCAGTCTTTTGTGTGATTTTTAAAAGATTTTCCTCTCAAAAGAAAGGGGCATGAAATCATACATTTGACAAATTAAATTAAATTTCTTCTTTTTTTTTTTAAAAAGGCTGCATCAAGGGTTGGCCAACGGTGTCTGGATTTGCCCACTGTTATGTTAAATACTTTTATCCTCTTCAGGCATGACTCCCTCCATCTCATTACATGACGGCAGTCCATGCTGTATCCCCTCAAAATAACTTCTCAGCCAACAGTGAACAGGGCTGGTGTGTGTACTGTCTGTGGACACAAATGCAGTGACCATAACTTGACAGTATAAGTACAGGGAGCGAGTGGTCATTTGCAAGTGTTAATTGTGTCGAGTTATCAGCTCATTTTCTCCCCCTGAATGAAAGCGGCAACATAGCATCGGAGTAGAAAGGCAGACCATTTACATGATTCAGATGCATTTCACCCCCTGCTTGGATGTCCCTCTGTGCTCATTTGAATGCTAAATCAGGGGCAAAAAGTTTAACAGAGAATTACAGACAGCCAATTGTTGCATAAGGTTTTGGATAATAAAAGGGATTCCTTTATGGTAAGCTCCTCTCATGACAAGGAAAGTGCTTACATGCTAGGGCTTATTCAAACATCTGTTCCCATTCGCTGGTTCAACGACAATGAATGTGGCTCATGCAAGAATCATAATTGCATGCAGACTTTGGATACAGACAGGAATTCAGTGTTTTACAGAGTTCTTCAAATGGAGCTGTGAATTGGAATCCAAATTGTGACACAACATATTGTATTCTAAAAAAAAAAAAACCCATCATGAAATAAAAAGTTATCAAAAATATAATAAAACTGAGAGTGGTGGTTTCCTAAATTACAGAGAAAAAAGCTGTAAATGTAAAAGGCAGTGGGAGGTGGCAGACCTTCGAGTCAACTAGTGATCTACTTTTATCTACTGTCTGGCAAACATTTGCCCTGTTAATAGTTGTAAAGTGTCATGACCTCATTACATTTTTCCATCTTTATTCCATAACAACTAAGCAGAAAAATGAAGAGCTGAAAAAAGGGAAATAAAGACATTAGATTTTGCTGATGTGGCACTGGCACAAAACAGCAGAAGTGGAGATAGGGGAGCTTACAGTGCAATATGTCTCATTGGATTTACTTTTGCTTTTTTGGTACTAACCTGTTATGGGTAATAAACCCTTCATTTTTCAGGAAAAAAGGTATTCACAGGAAGCTGGGCCCACAGACACAAGCCCAAAAGGATGGTACATAAATACAGCACACACAAAAAAAACAGCTGAGGAGCTTTAATTACATATCTTTCAGGCCCACGCCTCATCAATTCTATGTGGATTGCTGAGTGATTCTCTGTTTCCTGTGCACTGATGCTATCCTGTTATGTAAAGTCTGCCCAACTTCTGAGAGGCAGACAGACTTCTGCAGCACTTGGATATCCTGAACAACCCAAACACCCTCTCCCTTACCACTTTATCTCTGCAAGATGGAGATAATGTTTCAACATACCACATGCATGAGTACTAAAAAGCAGCAGTACTGCATGGGCCACAGAGCAGAGGTGGAGGAATACCACCATCGTTTGCCTGAACTCCTGTCCTGAGGGCACGTGTCAGCCACTTCCTGAGCCCTGAGCCTGTGTGTAATTGAGGTGAAATAGCTTGTCTGAAACCAATTGAAGACATGCAGCGAGGGGAGCCAGTGCAGTCGCTAAGAGAGGGTGACAGGGTCACACCTGCAGACAGGGGCCTGTACAGACAGCATGCTGATGGCTATCTGAGTGTGTAGGGACCATGGGAGGGAGGTGCACGCCGGCGGTCCGGGGAGCATGACAGCCCTACAGCTGGCAACTTGCCGAGGCCCTCACCTATTCATTTATGATGACAACTCATGCAGACCCGTGTGCACACATACATGTATGCATGTGCCTTCCCAGCGCTCTGCTTCAGTACCCCTCTAATAAACAAGCCCCTAGGCTACGGCCGACATGGAAGCTTCTGCTCCTTACAAAGCTGAGGGAATGATAATACGCTACAACGACCCCTGGCATCAACAGCCACCTCAACTACTGTGTGTCAAAGCCTCATGTGATGCAGTGTTATAGCCTCGCTACTGTGGCAGAAGTCTGTCTTTACCTCCTCAGCATAATTGCAGCCTAGATGAATGGTTTGGGAACGACAGGCAATTAGACCTCCAGACACTATGATGCTGAAGAGTGCACTTTCTTCCTGCATAGGTACCAATGGCGTGGATCAAAGATCGTCATCAGACAAAACCACACAGGTTTACGACACCGAACACTCTGACGGCAGGTGAATTTATGACCATCATAAACCAAACAGGTGGCATTTACCTAAAACGAAACTGGCTTGAAGTCAAATTAGTTTTTGCGAACTACTTGTTTGGTGGACATTGTGACTTTCAACATGAGAGGTTGGAGATGAGTCATGGTGCAGACAGATGGGACAGGGTAGGGTTAGGGTTAATGACTGCCCTTTTCAAAAGATGTTTTGACCTACTTAAAGAAATAACTAAGCTCTATGTTGGCCGCGCGCACTGCCTGCACTGTCACCGACTCTGATTTACAGGACGACCTGACCGTCGGGCGATCCTGCACCGAGACAGAGCCACAGCCAGCAGCCAGGGGAGGGAGAGAGGGAGGGAGAATAGAAAAGACGAAAGACAGAAAATAAGAGTAAAATGCCGTCGCCTTGTGAAATCTGGGTAAGCATACTTTAGAACCCAAGCCTCTGGTTAGTAATTAACTTGAACTGGAGATAATGTTGTAATTATAGTAGCGTGCACCACTCTGACTCCCGTCAACATTAACACACAAAACTAGTCTGTGGTCGGGGGGGCATGTCTAAACAAAACTCTACAGAGCAGAGAATTTTGTTTGCATCCCTTGAGATTTAAAGACGGCGCTCAGCACAGAAACCTAGACGACTAGCTAGGTGGCCGACTGTCAAGCTTTGCAGTCAGTGTAACAGAGTGGTGAACAAACGGATGACACCTTGCACTCTAAAAGTAAAAATAAATCCATCAACAGAGCACAAAGAGCTGAGAAATTCTTCTCTTGATTCCAAATTTCAGTCCCCGGTCCAAGCTGACCGGTGGTTTGGCCTGCCGTTTTATCTGCGATCTCCATACCAAGTCAGTTGTGAGCCTTGTTTATAGGCCGCTGGGCTGACTCCCTCTCATGCGGCTGCAGCCTCACAGTCTCGTTCCAGCAGGGGAGAGGCTTAGGCTGATGACCTGCAAACTGCTTAACCCCCCGAACGTAAAAAGCAAGGATAAAAAGAAGCAGAGTTTTCCATTCCTCCGAGTCAGGGCAGAGTTTCTAATAACCTTCAGACTGATACTCCCCCAAACTCCCCTGTCTCTCTCATCAGTGCTGGCTCAGGCCCATTCACTCTGTAGTTTTATCTCCAGCCCTCCATTCCAAACACTACTCATATTTAATGGATGGATCAACTAAAGGACTGTGGATAAAATCACAGTCTGCTCTGCCTTTCATTGTGATACTTAAAAGGCGCCTTGCCTTTGACTTGCGCTTGTTAGACTTCATGCTTATTGTGCTATACAGAGTTGAAGTGCATTAATTGCAGTAAGAGATATTTACTATGATTGCCTTGAAAGCTCACATGAATGGAGCGGTGCCTTAACTCAAGGTAAAGCGACAGCCAGAGCACAGCCCTTGGGAGGAGGGTAATTGAGCAGAACAGATCTTGATGTTCTAGTCAAACACTGCTCTCCATGCAGTTTTCTTGGACAAGATGAATCACAGCATTGTCTGTGTTGTCAAATTACATAAGTGCTATGGAAATTTCACTCAGTTCAATTGCTCGGTAGAAAACGGCAGAAATTGAGTCGCGGCAGCTTGTTTGACTGAATTATGTTACACAAGCGCACATGACGTTTCTCAAGTTTCTGCCATCAGTGGTTATTTTTAACGCTAAAATTGATCAATCTTTCCATTCACTACCACTAAACCCCTCAAAAATGTAACGTTTACGAATAACGGCTAACTTTTTAGCAACACCCTCTCTCTCTGTAGGGGAGTGAGGGAGCAACTTTGCCGTTCAACTCCCTGTTTGCCGTTTATCTCCAAACAACACATTTTCGCTCTGAACCAGAAAACAACTGACAGACCAAATCATTTCAAAGATTGGACATCTGCACTGAGCACAGCGATACAGCAAAACTGTGAGCACGGACGATAATGCTTGACCTGTCTGTGGGGAAGAACAGCCAAATAAATTTTACTTTCTCCATTTCAACACCTGCAGTTAAGGTTTTATGTGTCTACTAGCACGGCATCATAATACATTTTGTTACCCTCAGCTATTTCACACATAATCAATCCCCAGTCCCACGTGTGAATACTTAAATGGTGTTTTCGCCCTCAATAACAAGACCTCTAATGTCGGCTGTCAGCTGCTTGTCTCTGCGTGCCAGACTATTGTGTGAATGCTTGTGGCATGACAGACGCAAGGTGTGGCACATGCAGACACTAAAATCGCCATTAGCGCCTCCATATAAACAGAGGGAAAGCTTTTACCCAGGAGAGTTTATGGATGGTGGGGCAGGATGGAGGAGGTTGGCAGATGTGAGCAGCTGGGACAAGACTCTGAGGGACTGCACTGATCCCACAAGAGTTCAGACAAGAGCAGACACATCCCTGAACATCCAGACTAAACATGGCTGCATAATTAGAGCTATAACTCAGCAGAGCAGCCAGGGCACACACTGCGAGCCTGTGTCCTTCATAGAAAGGGCACAACCTACCCACTTACTCAGGCCCGCATTAAACTGTCTGGACATGGTGCCATTGTCCCTTTAAAGCCAAATTGGACTGGGAGCCTGAGGGCACTGATGCCATATAACATCACATACTGCATCAATATTGAAGAGAGATGAGCACCCTTCATCCACATGTCACACTGACCTTTAAATAAGTGATATTTGAAAAAGACATTCAAACATTCAAAAGCAGGCTGGAATGCAAAGCAGCAATCTTGGGGAAACAAAGTTAGAGAAAAACAGTAATCACCTCCATCGCCCCTGAGCAACAGCTTGAAAAGAACAGGCGACATGAGGACATGTGCCTGCTGAGAGCAGGTTTTATGAGCTAGTTTTATTTCAGGCATACTTACAGATATCTGGTGACTCGTCTGAGCCATCTGGACAGTCCTTTTCTCCATCGCAGCGCCAGCCTTTGGAGATACAGGTCACCTGGTCCTTACATACAAACTGCTTAGGGCTGCAGGTCTTGGGAGCTGAAAAAGCAGATGGAATATGATGTGTCATCAAGAAAAGAAATTGTGACTTGAACTGCTTTTGACTCAGGAATACCATTCAAAAGGAATGCAGCTGTTTAACACCGCGTCTAAAATGCAGTAATGAGTATAAATAACTTCGCTCATGCATTACAAAACTACTACTTTTTTTGCTTTTTTAGATTTCTCAACCACTAGTCTGCCATGTCCAGAACTGGGACTGGAATTTTCCAGCTTCAAGGAGGACAGATGCTAGTCCAGCAGGGCAAAGCAACATGCAAGGGTCAAACCAAGTTCACAACGATGTTTTTGTATCAAAGGATCTACAAGGGCACTCTATTCAAAAATTAAAAAAAAAAAAAAAACAACTTTGTTACAAATTTACAGCCAACAGTGGCCTCTTTAAGTTCAGCTTGTTTGTTGTTTCCTCTCTTCTCACAGACATCTCGACTCTTTCTACTTTTTATTACTCAAAGGTGTTTTTCAGCTTTTACCACAGAGGCCCTTTCATGTGTCACGGCGAAGGCATAACTGGGCATTCAATCACTGTCTGACCCATGGGAAACTGCGGAGCTTGGTAGTTCTGGGCAGTAAGTCAGCAGAGATTGTTGAGGTGAACCACAGGGGAGCAGCACCACAGTAATGCTCATGACCCACTGGCAGTCTGACTCTGCTGACATGCTTTAACTCAGCCACTCTCAGAGAAACACTGGACAAATGGACTTTCAGCCACAGGTTAGTCCTTTTCTACCGAATCAATCTGCAAACAGCAAATCTGTTATTTGTTGAAAAATGAGTCTTAAATAAAGTGCGTGAACAATCTGATGAGAAATATTTTTTTTAAAAACTTAATATAAGTAAGATTTCAAGATCATTATTAAAACCTGTGTGCTAAAATATACAAATTAAACATAAACTTAAACACAAATTAAAACTGTAATGCAAACCACAAAGCAATTATGGAATTCTTGTGCCATAAGATACTGTATGAAAATAGTTTTCTCTCAGCATAGGGAGGAATGACAGCGGGTTTGCCAAACCATTTCCTTTTAAAGAAGTGGTTAAAATTTTTACAGACAATGAAAGAGACCATATGGGCTGTTTCAGCCAGGAGGTTGTTGTTACTGTACTAGTGTGCAGCAATGTTCTGGAAAGGACAGCACCGAAGGTCTCATTGTGATTCTCTGCAGGGACTGAGCCCTCTCTTGCCCTGGATGACTTGCCTCCCTCCGTACTTGGCAGGCAGAGAGGTGTTTGGGGGAAGGGGAAGGGGGGTGTACACCGCAAGGGGGCTGGGATGTGACTGAAATCACAAGAGAGAGTGGGGCTGGTGTATCATTGCAGTCACGTTCCTGTAAAGTGTCAGACTAAGGGATTTAGACCCTAGCCTCTTCGTGTGACAGCAAGAGTGTATGGGTGAGTCAAACTCCATGACTCCTGAGTGTCATGTTTTTATAAATACAATTAGATGCTAAAGAGTTTCTAAGATCAGATCACAGCATTCCTATTATACTAACAACACCTTGATATTTGAGGAGATTAAGAGACAAAGAGCAGGATGTTAAAATGCAGATCTGGTGCTCAGTGTGCCTCTTCACACAAAGGCATGGGCAGCGCTTACAAAAAAGACTTCAGCTGATTCAAGAAGGTAATGTTTGACCACAGTTGTCAACAAGAGCGTGAGACGCTGAAGTGGAGAGTCCATATTAAACTTCACAAGGCCCCGGCAGGGGGTAAAATTAGAGACATGAGAGAGAGAGAGGGAGCTGCAGAGGAATGGATAGAGGCCAGTGACTGAATCAATTTAGACGACATGCACACACCCAATCCCAGGGAGTGAAGGAATGAGAGAGAGGGTAGCTGTGGCCTGAGGCCAGCTTGTTAGTTTTGCTTCCTTTCAGCTTACCAATGTCCTAGTACATTTTGTATGCTGGTAAATACACTGGATTTGCTTGTGCTTATATGTTGCCATTTAATCTCCCTAAACAACTAATACAGCCGCACCAACAGCCACAGCCTGACTTAGCCATGAGCTGAAATGAGTGAAAGTATTGAAATCTGCAACAGGCTGCTATGTGTGGGCATTCCCTTGGTCTCTCTGGTCCCCGTGTGAAGCGGCTGGGCTGAGCCAGTTGTTCCCTGTGAGTGGGCATAAAACTGGAAATAAAACATTGTGGGTTCTAATTTTATCATTGCTTTACACTCCAGCACGAAGTGACCACAGAGGGGAGAACCTCTGAGCCTAATTGGAGGTTGTGGCTGAAGAGGGGCTGGAGGTTGGGGGAAGGACTGGCAAACCTTCCCCCTCAGCAGTCCCCTTTCAAAGACCACTAAAATATCTCAAACAGAGATGTGAATTGTTAATTCAGTCTGCAAAGTTGCTTTTTTCCCCAAAGCTACTGCCAAAATGCTGACAAATTTCTGGAGAGTCCAAATCAGACTGAGATGTTAACCGTTTGAGATTAGTTTACCTACAAAAGGGAATGAAGAGGGCCTTTATAGTCTCCTGGGATAGCAAACACCAATCCCGTCAAATCAGAGTTCACATTCGACTCACAGCAACCAACCAGTCAGACCAATGTCAGCATCCCCCGCGACACTGCCTTCCAAACTCAAACTTCCACACATGAATAGCAACTTGATCACACTGATGTAAGCAATCAGTAGGGAATGCTTGAATATTTTCACCACCAGCAAGAATACTGTATTTTTTAAAATGTTGCTTATGATCAATCTTTAACAAAAAGATCAGTGTGGTATAGCAGAGGCTTTAATGTGAAAAACAGCCCTCTCCGCTTTAAGATATCCTGAGATAAACAAGCATCCTTTGGGTATCTATTAGAGCAAAAACCACATCTAATTAGTGATGAAGATGAGATTTGAGATCTGAACCTGAAACTAACTTCCATGGTCTTAGTTCATACCCTAAAGAGTTTCTAATTTTACCCCATTACACAGCAGCAAAAAACTACAGAGGCTCCACAGAAAGGAACGGTTTTATATTCTTCCTGTATATCTTTTCCTCACCAGTAGAGAACACCGAGGCTGTTTTTAAACACGCTTTCTTCTGCAGAGATTTTCAGTAACATCACAACAACTGTTCCTGTCACGTTTCGATGAAGTTGCAGCATGTAGTACTGGCAGTGGATTTCATTTAAAATCCCTTTAGGGGGGAGTGATGGTGAAACGGCATTAAACATGAATGCTGAGAAGCTCCTTGAGGCAGCTGGAACCCCAGGAATGCTTGAAGGCTGGCCCTCTGTGGCCAGCCTTCTGACATGAGAATATCTGGCATGGGATCAGGGCTCCTACACACACTTAAAACATCAAATTCAAGGACTTTTGAAGGCCTTCAAGGTCTCTGGTGAAAAGAATGGGGAATGATTTTGGATAAGATGTGAAAATGGTCAAAATTAGCCACCATATAAGCCTTGTTTTTTACTCATGATCTGGTCAAGTCAAGAAATTATAGAGAAATTATTAATGTTAAAACTGAACATGTCAACAAAATACCCATCACAGGATTTTCTTCAGGACGTTACATGTTAATGCTAAATGGAGAGATGTTCGGAGAGCTGAGGCGTATTTATGAAATTGGTTGATTTGTCTTTTGTAGGAAGATGGGGGAGGATAACTCGAGTCTGTGAAACTACATGAGCCTTAAAGATTCCACCTGCTAACACCAAAGTGCTGCAATGGACCAGTGATGCTGTAACTAAGAGAGCCATTGAACAAAATATTTAATTCATGTGTTGAGTTATCCTCTACACTGAGAAAAACAGCAAACTAGTTCCCGGTATGTGGATGGATAGTGCACAAGCCTTAAGTCAGTTGATGCTTGACTTCCATCATACTGCCTAATGCACAAGTGCACACTGTATTCCCCTCATGCAGGTTCTCTTGGGGCTCTGCTCGGCTTAAACAAAGCATACTGCAACTCCCATAAGGACTGTGTATGGCAAAATGCATTAAACACGAACGAATGAGCCCAGCTTTTACAGAACTGCACCGAATAAAAAATAAAAAAGTGGTGCTTTCAACATTATCCTTTCATTTACAAAAAACATTTAAGGCCTTGTTTTATTTGGATCCCATCCACAAACTTTCAAGAATTTTCAAGGAACGTGAGAGCCCTGCGGGAACGGGACAGGATGCGATGGTGAGTGAGTGGTGTTGTGTCACCATTTCTCCATTGGCAGCCAAGTGATGGAGGCCTCAAGACACCATCACCAGCTGGGACACTGACCCACTTTTTCCCCCATACTGTCTCTCTCAATATGGCAATCCCCGCTCTCCAAATCAGCTCCAGATTCATGCAGAACATTCCAGCACCTTCTAATTGATTTCATGTGTATAACTTCGCCTGAAAGAGGCACTCTTTTTAAAAAGATGAGCAGCTACATTTTAAAGAAAGCAAAGGGCTGTGGTTTGGAGTGCAGAGGAGAGGTGCTTGTTTCTCTTTGCCAGGAGGCTAGCATCCATAAAATATGCAAAATCTGTGAGAAAAATGACAACACAAAGAGCATCTCTACTTGGCTGTTGTATCCATTGCGCATAACAAGTTTGGCTTTGTTAAACATCACGAACCATGCTGAAAATGAACACACAGAACACTGACTCAGCCGAAATGGTCACCAAGCAAATTGAAATATAAAAACTACTTTTGTTTCACAAGCATGCTTCTGACACTGAGCTCATCACAGTGCTCAACCAATCCCATCCCCTTGTGAATAATTTCCAGGCCGTGCGACAGAGCATGGATTCTATTAAATGTTGTTAAAAGATAAGGGTACAAATGGGAATCTGAAATGACTTGAATAAATAAATGTGGCTCTGAGTCGTGATGGTCTTGCTGTGTACAAGGAGGTGACAGGAAGGCGGAAAGAAACATTGCTGGAGAGTAAAACCAGGACTGGTTCTCATCACCCATCACGTCTCCCCTGCCTGCTGCTCTATTGTGAAACTCAGGTCTTCCAGAGCATTTCATGGTTTCATGGTCGGTTTGCGTTTTTCATGAAAATCGCAAACCGACCACAGTATGTAATTAGACCCCTGAGGTCAAGTTTGAAGTGATTTCTCTGTGCTCAGTTTAGCAAGATTTCAAAGCAAGAATCCCTGCTTTGTAAGTAACAATTAAAACCAAACAAGGACCACAGGGAAGAGAATGAGGGCAGAGGAACTCATTGGTATTCCTGGATTTTTGTGGTGCATTAATTATTCAGACAGAAGGACTTTTTTGAGCCACAGAGTCAGAGCACTTTAACGGTGAAATGGGGAATTCTACAGTATAACAGGGTAGAAAGCACAAAGTATTCCCATATGTGAGAGCAAAAAGGAGTGTCATAAGCTAAAGATCAAAAACAGCAGCTTAACACTTGACATGCACAATATAGGCCAATGTCCAATGCTGCGTCCTGGCCTGGCCACTGCTGTGGCCGTTGAATCAACTTCTTCAATGGCAGCACTGTGCAGCACCCATCCAATGGAAACAACCACTTAGCTTTGTGCAAGCCAAGCCACTGCCCAGCACTGGCGCACTTAACTAGCTTACTGTGCACACACAATATCCATAGGCTATTCAAGTTCTAATCCTCAGAAGTCATTTTCAAAGTGGTTGAACATGCATAAACAACAGCTGAACTTTCAGTTTTCCCTTCCTCGTGCCCCAAAAGCCTTTTTGTGTCACGGCACAACAAAAGGGTGCAGCACTGACCTTGGAGGTAACCTGATGAGGCTCTGCAGCACGTCACAGACCACAGTCACCCACCCAGTAAAGACACAGAAAGAAGTAGACTGAAGGAGCGAGACTGATGGACAGAAAGATAAATGTAAATACACCCAAAGACCCAGTAAGAAGAGTTCCTCCACATCCACTCTGTAGTCTCGGCATAGCACAAGCTCTGTGCACCCATAGAGGAAAAGTCAACCCAGATTCAGCTGCTATGAAAACAGAATATGGGAGCCACAAAATGAAGGCTGGGCCACATAAATTGAAGCATTCATTGCAACTGAGATGGCTGTAAATCCTCTCTGGCTTGCTTGTGTCCTCTGAAGCTAACAGAGGAAAAAAAAAACACACTGCACGCATAAGGTATAAAATACAGGACGTCCCTAAACAAGAGGATTTACTTCAGTTTAAGGATGAAATGTTCCCGCAGTTTAATCAGAGTGGATGTCTATGGATTCCTAAGACTCACTCTAAAGGAGGCACGAGAGAGAAACATGCATGGCTCAATAATTGCCAGGAAAGAATCAAACAATACAGAATACTAGAGTTGTCATCCACCTCTTATCTTAACAAATGACCTCTTTGTTCAGTGAGGAGACTCTTGATCTCCCCACTGTGTCAAACACAAAAGGTCTTGCTTTACATGAATTTTATATGACTGTCTAATAAGGCGGCAAGCACTAGAGTGACAGCAATCTATTCTCATGTGGGTGATTTACCACTTGCATTGTAACATTAATGAGCAGTTCTGTGTATTAATTGAGACTAGAACAACTGTCCCTCACATTACAGAATTTCGTAGTAGAACAGGAACGCAGTTTTCTGGGGTTTCTTGGGTTTTTTATTTCCAAGCTGTGCTTACTGCTAACCACAATTAAAGTTCAAGACTACACACACCCTTCAATCTTGATGGTATTGTTGCGGAGTAGCTCTAAGTGCATTCAGCTGGTTGAAGGTTACAGGCAGCAGAGTTTTTTAAGTTACTCATGTGCTGCAGGAGGAATTTCAAACTCTTTACAAACATTTTCAGGTTTAATGCTATTTTTTACCATGAGGTCAGGTTTTAATGTTCAACTATAAGCACACCAAACATGTGATACTTGATTTTAACAAGTGAAAATCAGCTTAGCATTGGTTACATGTTTGCCAGCAGAGAGCATCTGGACAACCAACGTGTACCACTGCAGGTGGCACACCTACCACAGTACATCACTGGTTGGTGTATGCCGCAGGTAAACAGTTACCGACTTTAAGTGTTCTTCAGTGACAGTCATGGATACAACCACTTACTGAGATAACAAAGGTTTTAACGCAGAGATGTTAAAAGATATTTGTTTACAATCCGGGATAAAATCATACCCACTGAGTGATGCGACAGATGGTTTGTGCATCCCCGAGAACAGCACAATGTAATAATAATGTCAACTGAAATGTACCAACTACTTTAAATAAAAAAGTGTGCAGTAATAAAGAGTGCTCAAATAGCTACAGGGTTTAATTTTCATTATAAATAAATTATAAATTCTAATGTATAACTTCATTATAAATTATGTTTGAAGTTTTTAATAACTGGTGCACATTAGAAAATCTGAGGAGGTTAGGTTTGAGCAGTGTGTGTGACTCTGGCTATTTTATTTAGCAGGTCTACTCTTTCCCACTTTTTTCATGCTAAATATCATATTGTAAGATTGGAAGTATATCATATTAAAAATGATATAAGAACTAGTATAATTGCTGATTTCAAGTTGTTGTGATGAAGTTATCTGATGTACAAGACGAGTGCAAGTTATAATACAACTGCTGAACGTAAGCCAAGGCAACTGGAATAAGCTGAGATATTAAAGGTATATTCAGTAAAGTTGGGTGTGAGTTTAAAGCTTACTTGAGACTCTATCCACTGCTGCGTCTTTTTACGAGACAGTCAAACATTTTTGTGTCTTAAGAGTGGCAATTTAACAAGGACAAAAATAAAGGCCCTACAGTCCAGGATTAGCAGAGGAATGTGTGTCATGATATACACACATGCAGAAATCTGATTTTCAGCTAGCACCTATGACTAGTGGCTTCAGGTAAACAACTTCAATTCGAACACATTGAATATATATTGAATTACATTCCCAAGTCCGTGCCTGAGTGCATGAATGTGTGCTACATGCAGAGCCACCTTCCTGTGACTAAGGGCAATAGCTAGGAATCTGATAAAAGTAGACCGGATTGGCACACGACAGCAGCCCATGAAATTGGAATCTTATCTCCATACATCAGATCCGCTCTTCTTGACCACGTCCGAAAGCCACCAAGGGGCTTTGTATTCAATCGATTCTTCAGTCAAGCACAAAGCCAGCCAGGCGACGTTGAAGGCATTCGCGGGCCTGAGCCGGCAGTAGTGGGACCAAGACGGATAGAAGAGGAACAGCAGCTGAACGTCACCAGAGAACTGACGAGCTTGGCGGCCAGCCTGGGGCGTCAGGTGAGGAGTTCACCATAAGTAATGGTAGAGAAACATAAGTCACAAAGCCAGTATTCACACAGCGGTGCCAGGTATCAGGCAAATGTTGCAACGGGTTGCAACATTTGAACGACTCTGTTTACTCTCCTTATGAAATGCATGGAACACACGCCTTATTTTCCGTGTCCTAAGATGAAGATGTGTTTGAGGTTTATGTTATTGTGTGTAGCACAGTAAAGCAATCTCAAGATAAATAAGCCAATATCATAACTGGCAGGAAATGATTTACGCAGTCATCACCCTACCAGAGATAGAGACAGAGAGAGAGAGAGAGAGAGGGAGATTTTATCACCTGCAGAAACCCATAGCATCTTATAGAGCTGCATTAACACACACCCACACTCCCTATTTTGTTCAATAAGCCAATCCGCTCCTTGTTGGGTCTTAGGAGCTAAATAGGGTAAACAGTGATGTAGCTAGCAGAAAACACCAATTACAGTACACCCCTGCTATTCACAATCAACAAACATTCTTTCATCTGTGGTCTTATGCCTTCATATGCGTGGAACAACACTGAAGACATTTATGTTAATCTGGTTTTAGCTGCTAGTCAGAGTTGAATCGACACTGCAGTACAGGAAGAGGGAGGGTGGAAAACGGATCTCTTCTGCAGCTAGCGTCAAGGATGCCAATGCCTACTGTCGTCATTTTATAAATATTTGTCTGTAGGTTGAGACCAAAATACAAAACACTGGTGCATAAACTTACAATAAAATTTCACTTTGAAGTCAAAGAATGCCTCTGGAAACTGAGATGTCTGTGGAACCCGATGCATAAAAGCAGGACCACGGTTTATTCTTGTTTATCCCTGGTTTCTTTCATGTCCGAAATCGAGCATTGTTTAAAATCATTTCAGGGAATATCTGTGTCACCTGACGGAGTGCACTTTCAGCTGCACTGTACAGTAGTGCAACAACTATTTCCAAGTGACCTCCCGGTGAGAAAGCTGAGGGGAGCGATCCGAGCTCCATCATCTGTTGAATTTGTATGAAGGATGCTGAATTTTTCCAGCAGATGTTCCCAGTGATAGTTCTGAGGAATAGGTAAAGCCAGGTCCCATTAAAAGGTCAAGCAAGCAGAGTGTAGACTCCTCAGGAATTCAACCTCTTTAGCCTCTGACCCACATCTCCATATTTCACCAAGGGGATTCTGCTGCTTCTAAAGACTGTTGTGATCCCCTGTGTAAGCTCAGCGGTCATAAGGCAGTGCAACATGGATGTGCTGATATTATACTTCCTATTCTTCAGTACGGAAATATGAAAGGTGTCACTTAAAAATTCAATGCAGCCATTGTGCCTTCTAAGCCACCTTAAAGTCTACCAGTATTTGAAAAACACACACATTCTATCCTCACAAATAAAACTATATTGTCAGCAAAGGTCTTAACATAACAAAGAGTTTGAAAAATTACCCATAAACTACTTTTTTCCCATGCAAATAATCATTCGTCAGGGGAAAGAGTGCATTTAAATTGTGAAATCTTCCATTTTTGAAGGTAACTGTTCATCTGTCGCTTTGTATTTGTATTGATATCATTGATTCACTAGAGATGTTGTAACAACAGCACACTTCTTGCTTGGTATCAGAATTGTGTGGCCATTGGGTCTAAAGGCAAAAAGGTAACTTAAATAAACACCAAAGATCAGTCAGATAAAGTGTTCTGTCCTGTGATAAACTGCCCACTATGGACTTTCCTGGAGCATGGTAAAGCCTTCTGACCTTGGTCTCTCCAATCTGCTCTCAATGCCAAGTTCACGCTGTGGCCCAGTGGTGATCCGGACAAACCCGGCTCAAGCGACTGACCTCAAGGTCTGTGTTCACTCACTTAACCATTTCCACCCTTTTGAACTAGTGCTGCCATCGGGAAACCGGTGGATCAGCACCAGGCAATGCCGGGAAACCAGGATCATTTCCATCACTGGATGCCTGTGATGTAACTCGTGTGTCAGTGTCAGGGACAGCCTCCAGATCTGGTTCTTGGAGATGTTTATTTGTTTCACCCTCCCTCAGCCCTGTGCCTTCAACCGGTCCCCCCCCCCCACTCACATCCATGTTGGATTAATGGTCTTCCTGTGTCCAGATGTTACATACTCATGGAGGAGGTGGGAGGAGCTTATCGACTTCTGTAACCTCAACTATGCCTTTCACTCTGAATACCTTACATCAAACACTGGGAAATTAACATACCACAAGGTCTTTCAACTCAGACAAGGATGAGAAAGTCAGCTGTTTTCAGCGGCTTAATGATGCCATTAACATGTGATTTCTCACTTTGGCAAAAAAAAAAAAAAAAGCAAACACAGACTATGAATATGGAGGAACTGTCAGATTACTGATCCCAGTATCTATCATTTTAAGCTCCAATACAACTGGCAAGGACAGAGGACATCTGCACCAGTGTATGACTAAGTCTGTGACACATCACAAAAATGCTGTCCACAAGTTACAATATGTACACTATAATTCAAAATGTATTATAGGCCCACAAAACTGAGCTTTTGTAATTAAGCCCAGCCCTTAGAGAATAAATTTTAAAAAAGCACATTTCAACATGAAACTCATTTAAGTACAATGTCAAATAATGTTTGTGTCGAATCAGATTTCTGGCAAATTTGTACATTTAGTTGTTATTTTATATTTTCTTTATTCTCTCCAAGTGTTCCAAGAGGAAAAAGCAAGCTGTTCACTCAACAGGTCAGCAATGCATGGTTGCGGTAGGCATATCTCATTATTTTTATCAGGGATTAAAGAGGCCCATTTAAGTCTGACACTTAAGAGGATAATTGCACGACTGTTCAATTCATTTCACCATCAGACAGTAGTTGGCTGTCACTGGGGCCCGTTTGATGAATTCTGATTTTTCAGCTACCGACGCTGCACGTCGGGACAAGCCGCGCCATTAAGACTACCTTTACCAGCAAACACAACTGTTGTTTTCATATGCGCAAAGTAACTCACAACATGAAAACTGATCCGGCAGATGGGTGCCACAGGTTTGATCCGAAACTTATAAGCATGCTGCTCAGATTTTTGAACGACAAACAGTATATATCGTTTGAATGGTGTGTTCAGCATCGAAATATGTGGCCAGAGACAAAATATACATGGAAAAATCATATTTTTCTCGGATGATGGAGCGGAGATATTGCCATTTTGTCGCAGCCAGACAGAAATGATGTCGTTTTGTGGAAGTGGGCCGTTCATTAAAATGTTGCGATTGCCTTTTTACCTGCTGAATATTCCAAGTGTGAATAATCTCACTGCCTGCCATCCTTGCAGGCCTATTCTGTCTGGTCAAAATGAGCATTGTGGAAACGCAGACAATTTTAAGGCTAAAATGAGAAGCGCAGTGTTTATTTGCGCTGTACTTTCTCTGATTAAAGCCTTCTCTGATTATCGATCTCTCCCTCAGGAGAACAGTGGTTTGGCACACTGTGTTATGTAGACAACCTATTTGCGGTGTTAGCTCCAACTCTGGTGAATGTAGGCCTGTGCACAGATGCTTCGCAAAAAAAAAAAAAAAAAAAAAAAAAAAAA
>OMLB01008231.1:1734-14604 GCA_900302555.1 Myripristis jacobus | reverse complement strand
GGGAACTCCATTATCGGCGCTGTCACGAATGTTGCCCGCACAAATAAATAAAAAAATACATTTTAAAAATAGCTGACAACAGATAACAAAAAACAGACTGGGTGAATCATTACTCAAACAACTCGACTGGTGCATTCCCTGTTACATAAGCTCCACGGGACCGTATGCAGAAGTTTAAAGGTGTCACTGAGAGCCATACAGATCATTTGTACAAAATTAAACGCCCATGTGACAGCAGATATAGCCAATCTCATGGCCAGCTCCTGTTGTCCTGGGGGTCAAGGAAATTCTTTTGCTAGTCTGTAATGCCTCAGACTCTGCCTCAGATGTGGCCCTGCTGTTCATGAATGTCACACTGCCGAATCTATCTTTAAGTAATGGCAGCCACAGTCAATGATGGAGAGTCTCCAGAGATGAGAGAGAGAGAGAAAGAGAGAGAGAGAGAGAGCGAGGGGCGGCAGACAAGCAATGACCTTCTCCCTGTCAGAGAGGCAGCCTGCTCTGAGTGGCATACTGAACAGCATCCGCATGCCACCAGTTAGACTCGTGTCAACATCCCTGCCTTAACCCCACCCCTACCAAACACAAAGCGCTTGACAAAGCGCCATGTTCACCAGACAGATAACCAAAAGGCACAAGGAAAGCTAAATATGGAAACATCCAGAGGGTTGTGTGCATGTGTATGCGTGCCCATGTTATACTGCAGACATGGGCATAGAGAGATGTCATGAAGCAGTTTTTTTTTTTTACAGAGTCCCGCATTCATAAATGTGTCAGTGTCTGAGAAACCACTCTTGTCACTTGAGCTCTATCATGACTGTGATCACTCTCTCCCAGTCGGGAGAGTAGTTTTAGTGGTTTTGAGAGGGGGTGTGGCAATAGTGTGGCAGAGCAATTACACATTTCACCTCGCCGTTAGTCAATCTACCTGCTAGACAGGGCCTACTTTTGATGGATCAGTGAGGGTCACAGTACTCAAAGAGCTCAAGGAGAGGACAGTGACAAGTAATCAAGTGGTGTGAATGCAGTAAGGCTGGATGTTAATGACAAAGCTCTTCAATGAGGCAGTATTGTTGTTTTTATCCGAATAAACTCTTAATTGCGAATCAGAGTAATACAGCTTGTTAACTGCATGGTTACTTGTAGTTCATTAGTCATGTGGTGGCCTTTCATTAGGGTGGCTAAGGCTGATGAAGTCCACATTTGCTTTTCTTGGCTGTGAGTGTGGGAGTTAAGTGCAGGGACTCAACGTTGTTGAAAATGGATTTTCAGAGGAATCCAAGTACCTTTGTTTCCAGACTTCATCCACTTGTACTTTAAAATAATACTAAGCACACTGAACTAGAGCAATGGAGGTTGCCCCGGGCAGGAAGTTTACCTGGGGGTTGCTGGGGGGTCCGATCAATGCTGCAGGTGGAGGGGAGGCAGAACTGGATCCCTGAAAACAAGTGAGTGGGGCGGACATTCAGACGAGTGGGCATATCTGCCCAAGCATAAAATGACTTACAGCACATAATGGATCCAACAGGTGTTTGTATAGTATGATGTACAGCCAAAGTTATTCATTTTGTCTTCAGGTTCAAAATACAGTGTAACCCTCACTTTACCAGGCCTTTCTCTTACAGAGGGGAAAAAAGAGTCAAACTGAAACTACCAGAGTTCTAACAATGCAAGCAAGCAGTTTCTGGTTGACTAAAGTACCAATCTGGACACTTTTTTTCCCCCCAACTGTGTAGAAAGTGCCTGGTAAAATGAAAGAAAATGTCATGATAACCTTGAGTGCAGATTATAACTGCAAAACTGCTGTTGCAGGCATTCTTTTCATTTGAGATATGCTTTATAGATATGTCCTATGAAAGATGATAATTAAGCTTGAGATTTTATTCTCATTTGATTTAGCCCAGTAAATGGAGATTGGTTTTATTGAGGTTATAACCTTATTTGACTTGTCTCAAAATATATCAAGTTCACAAATAATGAAACTGGTGTACACAGAGAGCAATACAAGTAATCAAGAAAATTACTGTAGAGCACTTCCCTCTCAAACCACTAAGGTTATTGGCTTATTTACAGAGCCCTTTTACAAACATGGCAAGCTAGTATGTCATCTAACATGTCCAAATGGAGACAGATGAATGGGGTGCATCACATTCACAAGTGAGGAGTGGCAGTGATGTGTGCAAGCACTTCTTAGGGCCCTTCAGGACAACTCCATAATGTAGTATAATGTAGAAAGCAGTGTTTCAAAGTTTAAAACAAAAACAGTATGGGAACGAGAGCTTTTTAATCTCTCAAAAAATATCTTCTCAGTTAAATAACAATTTCATGACTACTCAGCATCATCTTTTCAGCTTTTTACTAGATGTTGCCATTCAAATGCAAAAAAGTGCATGTACAAAGGGAAAAAATGGAAAAAAAATCACAATTCTATTATGGGAAATTCTTCCACTGCAAGACTGAATCCTGATGCAGTTTACATGTACATGATGAAGCATGATGTCATTGCAGCATGGACTAAACTATGTGCTCCCTGTGGATGACAGCCTTTCTGATGGGAAATTTACCGTGGCAGGGACCCAGAGTAGAAAAAATGTATTTTATCCTTATGTGAAATGAACAAAATCAATATGACAATACAGCCTAATTAACTTCCTAGCCCTTTGAAAACACTTCCGATTCAGCCAATTTAGCAAACTTTCTTAAAGTGCTCTGCACATTTTCAGTTCAAAACAACACAGGGAAATCCTTTTCTGGCAACTCACAGATGTTCTTTTGAAAGGTTCTTTTTGTTCCAGTGCACTTTATTAGAGCACAGAGTTCAGTGGGTGAGTTCATATAAAGCCCATTAATTGGACAGATAGCACAGATATTTCTTGTGATTTGCCCGGCTTTTTTACTGTTCATTGCTGGTAGCAGAATTGTCATTCTGTGTCTTGGGCTGTATAAAGGCTCTCTTCCTGACATTGACCATTAAAATGAAAATATGAATGGAACCAAATACGTGTCGTGAGGCATTGTAAACATGAAATGAATATACTGAGGCATCAGTCATAAACATGCACCATTAAATCATAATTTTCACCATTCAGTATCACACATAATCTTACAAAATAGTCTCTCAATAATCTACAGATTCCTTTCAGGAAAGAACACAATTCAACATGTCATTACACTTACGTCCCAGTAGTATTACATTCTCAGTCTTTGATTCCTGAGCATGAAGATGATATTTTACAGCAAAAATACAATATCACCTTTCCACAAGGCCCATTATTACTGTAGATAGTTTCAGATAAATTGAACAGGGATGGATTGTGTATTTTTTGTCATTAATGTAATTTCAGTTATCCTAATGATAGTTGTCCAGCAAAGGTGTGTGTATGTATAAGTGTGATTGTGTGTGGGTGTTGGTGATATGGTAAGCAATATGTATATGTGGACGTAGGTGAGATGGGTTTGTGTGTGCATGTAGGCTACATACCATAGCTGTACTGGTTTTTTAACTATATGTGAGCAGGAGTGTTACACAAGTTATTGTTCTAATGGATTATCAGTTAATTGTGGTACAGTATTTCAGCTCTGTTTTAGGTTGTGCAAACAACATCATTTTACAGTATCATTCCCTGTTTCTTTATAACTGCAGCGTCCATCCAACAGCTCACACGGTAAACAGCATGTCCTTGGGATTTATAGTTATATGATAACTGTCAAGATTTACTTCACTCCACTCAAGAGTGACATTAAACAGAGAGCTCAAAACAATTCAAGGAAAGGACTATTTCCACAGTCACTGCAAAGATTGTCAAGACCTCAAAAACACTGGGCCATCTTCTCAGTATCACAGAGTTCCCAAGAGAGTCTCTGCAAAAACAGGTGTGTTAAATGTCATCTATGTCTAATCCGCTGACTGAACAAGTACATTCATTATAAGTGCATCCAGTGTTTGAAACAGGAAAACTGTCCTTGATATTAACTCTACCATAGGTATTATCTTGGAAGATAATTCACATCAGTGTTGACAACTGCTTCAGAGAGTTCATAGTGCTTGCGGTAACAATTTTTAAAGCATGATTGTACAGCAAAATTGACACTACTGATTGTTCATTATGTTCTTGTAGTGTGGTATAATCCATGAAATATGGCACGTGCTGCTACTGACGCAGTCTTTTTTTTAATCTAGAGAGAGATTACTGGAGGTTCATGTGTAGTGAAATCCTTGTCCTAAATGCCGATGCCCACAAGACATTTAGATCTGCAGATTGCTCTTCTGTGTACTGGCAGCTACAAAACATGAACTATAAAGATAATTTGAGCTACATTTTGTCTGCTGAGGATGAGGTATGACTTCACAGAGTAAGAGACACATATGTGATTTCAGCACTGTTGTACTCATATCTCCCACTCCATAGTTCCACACTGGCACTCCTACGCAATGATTGTGGTTCCTGACCTCTCCTCTGCCACCTGTGCCACAGAAAACCCTGCTCAAAGGAGGACCTATCAGGACTACTGGGGTGTTCCTCTTCCACCAATCTCCCATAACCCTGGGATACAACCATACACCCAAGTGGTTCTTCTATTGTATCATCTGGCGCCATGGGCGTTGGATCCACTGATGGTATGTGTATATCTTCAGGATCTTCAGGATCAGCTGGCGATGGATCTAAATCTAGGGGATCCGGAGCTGAGTTGGTCAGTGGAATTGGATCTGAAGGTCCGAAGTCTTTGTCCTGTGAAACCTCTGGGTCAGGAGATACTGAACTAGGAGGGGATATTGTAACAATGACCTGTGGTTGTGGGTCTTCACAGAATTCACTGGTTATATCCTGGGGCATGTGAGCTAAGCGATACTCCATAGCTGGATCCAAACAAACCAATTCTGTCAATTGTGATGGATCTTCTTGGCACACAGTGGCGGATTCCACAATGGGTAGGGATGAACCTGGACAATCTGACTGGTAGGAGGGTGGATCTAAATCCACTGTATTAGATGGAGAGTCAAGACTCAGGTCCAGTGGGTCTGGTTCAGGGTCCATGAACACTGAATCAAGATCATCTTGGTCTAGAGAAGTCAGCATGACTAAGTCAAAGTGGACTAGATCAGCATGATATATACGGGAGGTGTCAAGTGGCTCTGGAAGAGGTGGCCACTCTGACTCTTGGAACTCCGATTCAGCAGAGTCACCAGTGTTTGGCAGAGCACATCCTGAATCAGAATAAAAGGTCGACTCTGAAGTAACTGGCTCTGGAGGTGGATCAGAATCATCTGGATCATCTGGAAAGGTGGTAATGGGATCTGCATTTGTCTCAGAGGCAGCTGGACTTGTAGGAGAGTCAGTGTCATGGTATTCTGACACCACAATAGATGGACATTGGTTGTCTGGCTCTAAATTAGATAGTTGAACACCAACAAGATCATGTATAGATGTATCACATGGACAGACTGTGACAGTATCTTGATTAATGGGCTCAGATGAAGACATCATCGGTGTGTCCAGTGATTCTTGGTCTGATTCTGTTGGCTCTGCCAGTTGTGAATCTTCTAATGGTGAACATACAGTAATTGGCTCTTGAGACAGTGGATCGGATTTGTCCACAGTGATATGTTCTGGAGACTCTGAATCAGATGTTATGTCATAATCATGATCCTCTGGTGGAGACACAGTAACTACAGGAACTGGATATGGTAGGTGTATCTTATCTCTATCAAGAGATTCTGAGTCTGGAGGCTTCACATCATCAAGGTCAGGTGGTTCAGAATCTGAATGGTATCCAGTAGACTGATCAAAGGATATTAGTTCTGGGGTGATTAGATTAGTAACTTGTTCAACTGTCTTTGAGTCAGGAGGACTTTCGATGGCTGTTTCGGCTGAAGGTGGGGCTGTGAAATGAGGGGTGACTAGCTCAGAAGTGACCTCATCTGAGGAACTCACCTTGTCATGGTGCAGCAGTTCTGTCAAGGGCACAGTAGGCAAGTCTACAGGTTTTTCCTCTGATTGACTTGTTTTAGCAGAGCCTGGAAGTAATGGATCTAATGAAAGTGGTATGGCACTTTCAATATACATGGATTGTGGGCATGCAAGAATGCTTGGATCCATAGAGAGCTGTTTTGGCAAATGTCTGCGCCCCTTTCCATTCTTCTTTAGTTCCTCCTTCTCCTCTGGACAATTGACAGCTGCATCAGCAGTGCTTTGCCGGATCAGGACCTTGCTCCTGGCCTGGGTCCCCACAGACACTTTAGACACTTGGGGTGTCTTTTCTCTCGCCCCTCCAGTTCCTCTATCTACGCCAGATGCTCCAAGTCCTCCGCCTCCTACCCCTCCACCTAAACCTACCCCAGTTCCAGCTGCCATGTTGCCACCTTGGGGAGACCATGTGTTGTAATGCTGTGTGAAAGTGTTGAAATTACTGTTGAAAGCACGCAGCTCTGTACAGAGGTCCCTCCTTAGTTCAGCTAGCTCTCGACGCATGGCTGAGACCTCTTCCTTCCACTGCATGCTGATGGCTGCAGCCAAGGTTGCTGATTCTTTGATACTGGCCTGAATGGCTTTCGGTGAGGGTCGTTCTGGGGCATGAACACTAGATCTGGGGGACCTGAAGAGGCTTGGTGAGACAGGTGGTCCAGACAGAGGTTTGGCTGTAGCTCCCATGCTATCTTGTTGGTAAAGTCTGTCTCTTCTGATGGGGCAGCCTAAATCATCATGAGCCAAAGGGACTGTGTCTGCCAAATCCTCACGTACACTGGCCCGGTCAGGTAAACAAGTGTCTTCCTGCACATAATTTCTGTCTGGAAGACAAATGTAAATATGTACCTGTAATATGGCCACAGGTGTGAGCAGCTGGAGAAAATGTGCTTTTCATAGCCACAAAGCAACAACAGCAAGTCATGCACTGAATGCCATGAGTCAAAATAAGATAATAAAAAAAATCTACAACCATTAAAGTTAATTTTATGGTTATTGCCCCATTTTGCTCACCTTTATAAATGTATTTTCCTCAACTTCAAAGAACAATGAAGAATTTTTAAACTTGATTACTCCATTACACAGTGTTTGCTGGAAACCAACACAACACTGAGAAAGCATTCCCATTTTGACTCATTTGTGATAATGGTTTACACTGCCTTCTCAATCTTAATTTGTAGCATGCATTCTTAACATCTTTTCAATGCACAAAGCTGAAATTCCCAGCTCCTGAGACACATCACAGAGAATGGACAATACTTCAAGTAAATGATGTATAAGAACAATCCTTTTATGCATGCTTTTCTACTTTAAGTTGGAAGTAAACAAATATGTACTTTGTGCAATGAAAAGATGAGCAAAGCTTGCAAACCTTTCCCCATCACTCAGGAGGTATAGTATGAACCCTATTGAAAATGTGAGGTCCAGTTTGACCCATCAATTCCAAGTACCAATTGCCCCATATCCAAAATGGTGGTAAAATCCATCATATATATAAAAAGGGTTTGAGTTTACTGAGAAAGCAGTGTAAGCGAGTAACCGTTTATAAGTCTGAATTATCCATCATAAGCACATCTCCAGATGGCCACACCTCTAACCCTCCCTATCACAGACCAACCGATGTTGTTAGTTCTTGAATCTACTGAGGGAAGAGTGGAATCCATTCTGACTTCTTTTCCAGACACCTTTTCTTCTTTTCTTCCAACATTCTTCATCTGTATATAGACGTATCGTTTCCTCTGTGAATCCAGCAACCATTATGGGGATTGTTGAAATCACCAACAAATTATAACCAAGGCTCATCACCAGAAATATATGCATGTGTCAGCTGAGTAGGTTTTGATTTATTGTATAACGATTATATATATGAAATGTAAGACTAAAAATTGTACCATTTCTTCAGCTAATAGTGCGCTCAAAGACAGCTTAGATCTACATTAATCAGAAACTACAATATATCTAGACACAACAGTTCAAATTTCTTTAATATGACCTCAATGTTTGTAAACATGAGCTCAAGACCTTTGCAATGAGACAAAATAATTGGTTTGAAGTGAACAATCTGCAGGAGGAAAAAGTACATGGAGTATGTTGTGGTATTGAAGTCTTTGCATTACTGCATAAATTGAGCTTGCAAGAAAAGAGTTCATATTTGTTTATTTCACTATTTTCAGCCAAGCTGTGAGCACATTCACAAGTGCCACCATGTGGCATCATGGAACAAGGCAGATATCCAAAATGTACATGAAAAAGCACTCATTTCCTTATTCTGATCTGATTTTTACTCCAATGTCCGTTTATGTTTTTCAATAGGGTTCATAGCTTTACTCTCTGATGCATCCAATGGATGAGCAGATGAAGCACTGTATCCAAAATACAGTAGGATGAACTGGCACAACTCACAAGCTGTAGCTACGTTAATCATATGTCCATCAGAAACAATGGAAACATACAAAAGTGATTCATGCAAAGATATGGAGCTTTTCGACACTATGTCAAGTTCGCACTCACTGTTCTACATTTTATCCATTATCACACATATCATTGCCAAATGTAAGAACTGGTGTCAAAAGGTCAGGACTTAAGCAAACAGAAATATCAATACACATTATGATATATCTTGTACTGTACAAATGATGTCCAAAGATATGTTCAATTGCCCTTACCTGTGGTGGACCGGATGGTGGAGGTGACAGTGGAAGAGGCCATGGGGGGGATACAGTCATCGTCCTGGGAGTAGCCAGCCTGGATGGCCCGCAGGTAGCTGTGGCTTCTGGTTCTGAAACAGCCGGGCAGGTCCAAAGCCTCCATGGCCTGTGATTCTACCTCGCTGAACACCGACTCGCACACTGACTCAAACTGGCCATTTATCTCTGTCTCACTCACCTGTGAGAAACAAAAGCCATAGGCATCTTTTCTCCTTCCTTTAGTAAGTGAGGTTATTTCTTTGTTAACTGGGAGAAACTAATTGGTTGGTTGTAAAGCCTGACATTGTGCTCTCTGTCTCTCTGTTTCCTTTTAGAATAAAAACAGGCTTCCCTCCTGAATCAAAGGGCTAAGCCTGCAGAGAAGTCAATGCACTTTGATTGTGACACACAGTGTGTATTTTTAAATGCCATAGAAAAAGTCTGGATTTGTTTAAGTACTGCTTTGAAATTGTTTCATCATATTTCCATACCAGCAAATTACCTCTGAGGTGATTACATTTGCTGAAGTAGCCCTTGCATTGTCTTTACAAAATCACTCCACAAGATGTGAATTTGAATGGAATCGAGGTTATATTATGCAGAGTGATAGAGCAGCCTGAGAGAATGTTACTTGATCTTGACAAGAACTATTACTGTTTCATAATTATTAAATTCCTCAGATGTGTATCTTGTGATTTCTGAGATACTGACTCAGTAAGAATGGTTGCTCTACTGAGTAGAAATCATTTGATGGTTATCACCTCACTCTCATTTAGCAATATCGAGAATCGAAGATAACAATCTTGTGCTATTGGTAGATGTATTATCTTGTAATGGCCTCAGAAAGGTGTCGTTAAGGCAGAGACAGAGAATGGGAATTAGCAGGGCTTTGGTTGCGCTTTCAAGACTCTGGACAAATCAATACATCTCTTTTAAGAGGGAGATTAAAATCTCCCAATAACCCCATCAAAGTTCTTTTAGTTTATCTATATGAATGTGCAATGAACTGTCATATATGAAATAATTATAAATGCGGTATAATCACAGGAAGAGGATAAGTGGATTTAAGGAAGAAGTCAAGATAGTGAAACATTTTCACCTTTAGCAGGCATGGCTACAGTATACATCACTTCACAGTCAGCCAACCCATCAATACTAGAGGAATACGCCAATGTCTTGGGCAAAATACCCCTTTTCCGACTTACCCAGACTGAGACAAGATGTTCGATACCATTTTAACCTCTGTACATCCAGTGTTTCAGTTCCTATGGGTAGCATTTTGTGTTAGCTTAGCATAAAGACTTGAAGTCTATAGGAGTCATTAACCTAGCTCCATAACAGTGAAAAAAATAAACCTTACAGCAACTCTGAAGCTGTCTTCTTTGCACAGTGCATTACCTGCATTTGAAATATATGTCTCGGGTTTAAAAACAAAAACAAACAAACAAACAAACAAACCAAAAAAAAAAAACGAGACTCGACTTCAAGTCTTTATGCTACGCTAACGCTAACACAATGCTATGCTAAGCAAACACAAAATACAACAAATGGTATCAAACATCTTGTCTCTGTCCTCCTTAGCTCTTCCTTCTCTTCCACACCTCTCCCTCATCCTTGCAAAAATAAACTCTGAAGTTTGTGACAGTTGATTCATTTGTAATGTCTGTATCTATGGTGCATGATTATGGGTAGTTGACTATAGACAACTCATGTGGAGCCGTTTAAGTAGAAATGTTCTACCTGAGTAAAATCTCATTTTCAATCAAGGCATGACTCTAATACAGGAGGGGTTTTTGTTTGGTCCATACAGCAACGGTTTACAAACCTTTGTATGTCACAGACACTCCACACACAGACACACAGGAGACCACAGAGGCTCACAAATGATTTATCCCACAAATAGAAAATATTTGCTACATTATGCATGAGGAGATAATAATGGTGCAAGTGAAACCAATGATTAGCATATTCATTCTTCATTCATTTTGTAATTGGGATTATTTCCAGTGAATTAAATTATAATAAAAAGAAACTACTCTTCATTTTGCTGAGGATCTCCTGGAAACCCTTGCGGGACCTCTGGGAGTCCCTGTTACTCTAGTTTGTAAACTGCTGCTATACAGTCCAAACTAACATCCCAAAAATAGTTGTGAATTGGAAAGTTTCAAACTCACCTGGCTCACCTGGCTAACACAGCTAGCCTGACTGAGCGTGCTGACGGCTCGCATGTAGCTCTGGTTCCTGGAGCGAAACTTGGGCGAGTTGTAGTTGGCAGAGGGATCCAGGGCAATGCTAGGGTGCATGTCCCTGGTGGCTTGCAAGTGGTAGCTCTGACTGAACAGAGAGAGACAAACAGAAAGCAGCAGGGAGTGAGACTGCAGTCACAGTGTTGATAGCTTAAGCAAGTCAATTAAATATAATTTAACTAATAAACAAGCACTTTGACTAGTGGCCACAGGTGCAGCATGATGACAACAAACGTTAAGTGCTATTAAAGACCGTGGGCTTTCTCTGGGCGACCTAAACCTCAGAGAAAGAAAGACCATGGCATTGCGTCTCCCAGCAGGGGAGCTTTTTTCCTTCCTCTCTCTCTCTCTGTTCAACTGTGTCCTCAAAATGGCAGTTCGATTTCTATTGTGCTGAAACATCTAATCAATGTTTGGAATTAAGGGAAAATGCAAATCAGGAGCTAGTTAGTGAGCTGGCACTTCAGAGTGAGCATCCCGGTGTCAGCTAGGTCAATTAAATGTGCTACCCCAGAAGGGCAAGTAAGCTGCTCAGAAAAGCATGCCTGGTTATAAATCTGCTAAAGAGATGAGAAACGGGAAAGAGGTAGAAGCAGAAAGATGCTATAAGTGATCTAAATGATACTGGGCAGAGCACACTGGGAATACCAAAGCGAGATCCTCTTTACCACCTCTGTTTCTAATGTTAGACAAGGATGAGTAAGCAGTTTCACAGTTTTTTTCCTTTCTTTTTTTTTTTTTTTAAATAGAGTTAAATGCTTGTGTTTGGCAGCATGGAAAATGTCAGTGTGATTAAAACTCCAACACAACTTACCATGTCACAGGAAGGCCCTGGATGATGAGTAATATAAACCATCTAAACAACCAAAAACATCCTGGGGTGCATATGCAGAGATTATAAACCTGCACGGAGCAGCAGAAGACTTTCTAAGTGAAGAACTATTTCCACTGAAAATGCAGATAAGTTTTATCTCTAGACTAATTTGGACCATACATCAAAAATTTGATGTAACTATATGGCAGTAAGCTTTAATACAGTAATGTCATTTGATTCTGTGCAGGTATAATGTATAACAGTGAATCAGATCATATATATGTATTGTGCTTAATCGTGCTTTAAGCTTTGGCAGCGTGAGGAGATCGCCCCAGGTGACCTCTCATTGACTGGTCTTCAGTGTTTGCTCTGTGAGGCGTCCATATTGAGTATGTCAGCAGGGCTGCGAGCCAGCTGGCTCAGACGTCTGACCACTGCAACATGGCAGCAACAGAAAGGGAAGGGGAGGGGAGGCACTGAGCCTGTATTCACCTTAAGTCTGCAGCAAAATTGGTGATGTAGTTACGCATGTCACTGTTGATTTTATCCAAGCGGTAAGAGCTGTGGGTAGAGAAAAAAAGAGAGTTACTTGGTCCCACAAGTGGGAGTTTGATGGATGTGTGGAGACGTCACTGGTCACAAGTCCAATGAAACTGACTTTGTATGACATTTGGGATACATCGAATGTTTGCTTGGGGTGTTTCACCAAAGTGCTGCAAACATTAGGGTGATACAATATGAACGTTATGGTCCTCTTGTTATGATATCAGTGGTGAAATGTTACAGTTACATTTAGATCAAGCAGAATTGCCTGGTCATGGCAACGTCTTATAAATGGAACATATACAGATGATCTTAAGCAACATGCTTAAGTATGTCAGTATATGTCGGTAATGAGAAGTGTGTTATGACAGATAATCGGTGCACACACTGACCACTAGCACGAACATGAACAGTGGGAAGATGTTATCACTGGCAAACCCAAAAATGACAGCGATACTGTAGAGCACTACATGATGAAATGCTGTGCATAGCTGAAAACAAGAACATTTATGCTAGATCATAAACCACAAATTATTTCCCAGTGGCTAATTAGATGTGGTTAATTGAGCAAACTGAGAGTGCAAAAAAAAAAAAAAAAAAAAAAATCCAAACCCCCC
>OMLB01008226.1:14107-32872 GCA_900302555.1 Myripristis jacobus | reverse complement strand
TCACACACACACACACACACACACGCTCACACACACACACACTCACGCGCTCACACACACACACACAGACACACACAAACACACACACATACACACACACACAGTTCTGGCCCTGCCACTACTGGCGCTCATCCAGCAGATGGCGCTCTTCGCTTGCGTTTGAGTTTGACAGTTGACAGTTACACCCTCAAAACTGGCTCGGACGGACGAATTGCCTGCGCTTCGACGCGCGCGCCCTCCCCGACGTGCGCGGGGGGGCGAGGGCCCGTCCAACGCTGCTTGCAGCTTTAATTTCCTGTTAACATCATAATTATTATATCAATGGGAATATTACATTAACTGGAGGTGTGGATATTTCAGTTTTCAAAAATATAATAACCGAACAGATAATGTAATAACAATTAAAATTTGATACAACCAATTGCAGATTTGCTATTGATGATAACTAAACTCACAATTATGACTGTGCCATATTTTTTTAAGCTTTGAAAAAAGTATATATATATTTTAGCAATGTCTTCCATTCCTTTGAAGTATTTTGTCTTTTTTTTCTTTATTCTTTTTTACAGACTTCTTATCAAATAATTAGAACACTACTGGGATGAGTTACATTTACAAGAAGGTTGACATTTCAAGTTTGCACAAATGTAATAACTAAATTGATAACTAATTAACAGTCAAAATGCAACAGACACCTTTCATCCACTCATAGATGTATATGCAACTGTGGAACTCCTATGTAATTCCCATTTAATGAAATTATGATGTTAACTGGGAAAAAATGTGTTACATTAATGGTAGGTAGCTTTTATCATGCTTGCAGTAAATTTGTTACATTAACTGGATTATTATGTTACACAGTGCAAATTGTTATTAATGATTTATTACGTTGTTGGACGTTATTACATTGATTGCAGCATGCCTCAACAGCAGATCAGACGTCAGTGCACATTTGGTCACACATGTCATCTTTTTCCTGTATATATGGCTCCACAATCTGTGATCTGTGTAAGGTGAGCAGCTTGTGACGTACACGCCTGTGCCGCTGAGCCCACGCGTGACTCGCACGCCTCGGCCCTGAGGCGGGGAGATCACGTCAAAGCCACGATGATAATGAGGTGTTACTCTTGACAGTGATAAATAACTGGAGGACAGCTGGCGAATAAAAGCTGTCACGAAGCAGCCGGACAACCAAGGCACTGGAGCTGCACCGTGAACCAGGCCTTTTCCTCTGTTTTTGTCACTGCAATATCATGGGATTGACATTGAAGGCCACAGAGGACAATATTTGCAGAAATGTTATTGTTTACTTGAGGGAAATTGGGCGTCTCCAGCAGCAAGCAATAGATAATAATAAATTAGAATAAAGAAATTGGGAGTATTTTAAATATAATGCTACAGACAATCACTGGGAGTACATATGCATAAATAAAAAGCTAAAAATATTTAAAATATATATATATATTTTTAAAAGTATGTGAATTACAGTATGAATGCTAAATCTGCAAAAAACATAGAAAAAATAAATGAAAAATATATATGATGCAAAAATATACAAACCAAATCAAAGAAGATTACACCATACAGGATAGCTAAAATGGAATTTCACACTTACAGAACATATTACATATTTACTGTGGACTGAAAACCTTAACAAACAAATATGGGTCTGTAACCATGTTTCCATCTGCCCATTATTATGTGCATTTTGCAAAATAAAAGAAATGCTTGATGGAAAAGACAAATGCCAAATAAAAGGCCAAAAATGTGACTAAGGGCTCTAGTTTCGCAGGCTGGGTGAGGCAGAGGCGCAGCGCACCTGCGCTTCGCCAACTGGGTGTGGCCAGGATTTTGCAAGTTTGGCACACTGTGCGCGGTGGCGCAAGTATGCCGCTGTCCCTCCTACCAGTGGAAGGGAGGAGAGAAGGTGTGGAGTGGGTTTGACACAGCCGATTCACTTTAAACCAATCAAATGAGCCCCTGTCCTCGCCTTTAAAATGCGCAGTGTGAAGGTGTAATGAACCTTTACACAATTGACATGGAGGAAGAGAGCAGCATCAACACACACTCAGGACAATGAGGCCAGTCATGGCTGCTGAAATGTTGCTAGAGCTACCTGCCATCCATCTGTCCACCCATCCATCCATGCATCTATCCTTACATTCATCTTCCTCATTCCCCTGTCTTTCCATTACCTACCTGCCTCGCATCTCTCTTTTTCCAGCTCTGTCACGTCTGTTAAAGTTATTGATTTTTATGAGCAAATATAATTTTAACTGTGAAGCCTCCATTTTTAATGAATGTTTTTACCTCAAAGGATAATCCTCGCCATATTCATATAAATACATGTTTATTTTGCAACTTTTGACTCCATCACTTACTGATGCAACAACACACTAGAGATTAAAACAAAATCCGGTTCATGAAAGCTTTTTTTTTACTGTTCTAAATGCCCAGTGTCCGGCAAGGAACTGATGCCTTTTATATTTCCGATTTGTGTGGAATATTTATATATATGGAAGAAGAACTGGGTAGTTAACATGAGCAGCGCCAGACACCATGACTGGAAAAAAGACATCACCATACTGGACACATTGTTTGACTGACAGGTGATCAGGTGAGGTTTCCGTTACACATGCCAAACGGTGCCAATCTCCTTTGGTCTGACATCAGATGTGACGGGAGAGTCGATAAATTTTTGTGCTGATTGAGATGGTAGCATTGAATAGTTTTTTTTGTCAGTATCTATTGCATTGTTAATGTGCCTGACATTCTGGACACCTGCCTGTGAGGTTTTGGCGACATGTGCGTTCTGCGTGCTGGTGAGCCAAACTTCCACTACACCGGCTGAGCTCAGCCTGCGCTGAAAGTAGGCCTGGTTTCAGATGGCGAGCTTTGAGAGCACCTCGGCGAAGCCTTTTGGCACAAAACTGTCACTACGTCAAGCTGAATCTGTCAACACCTCCCCTGCTGCAATGCCACTCCCATCTCAGCGCACCTCGGTCTGCCAAACTAGCACCTCGGGTTGCGCTGCTCGAAACTAGCTCTGCAGGGGATTTGCCTCACTGCGCCACCCTGCGCTGTGCTGGGAAACTAGAGCCCTAAAAGTTTATGCACTCACTCGAGGTGGATAAACTTTTTTTTCTGAAAAAAAGAAATGCAATGACGTGATGGGAACACATTTGCAGAATTAAAACTGGACATGCACATGGGGTGTACTGGCCAGCTGCTGTGTGACCTCTGACCTCTGAATGGCAAAATGTAAAAATGTACCTTTGCAGAACTAGGCACAGCCCTAGCAAACAAACTGGTTGCCCATAGCAACACTCAGATAATGATGACACAATGAGATGTGACACGATGTGAAAATATCCTATTCTTATCCTCTAAAATTTGGTCTTAATTATAAACACCAAGACAAATAAAAGCAAAAGTGAGATATTAAAACCCAAGATATCATTGTTATATTGCTGCAGAATCACATCAAATAGAAAATATCTACATGTCTTGTGCATCGTTTTGTACACATGTCCCTGGAGTTCAGTGGGACATGTTTGGGATCTTTGGAAACCTTTGGATCCCCAGTAGATTTTAAAATAAAGTTTTGTGGGTTTGAACAAAGCTCAGCCACACATCAACAACAAATGCAGCCTTAGAGCAGTAGAGTTGACAAGGTTAATGTGGATCCATAGTCACCTTATTAGAACAAGTAAAAATGCAATAAAAAAAATAGCATTTTTATTGACTCTAATTGGCTCTTCATAATCAGCATACATCATGGTGACTGATACGATGCCTGGTTTTCTCTTTATTTAGTCACACAGTTGCTCTTGAAATGTGACTGTGGATGAATTCACTGCAGGGGCGAGGCTTCAGGGGAGGGGGGCGGCTGGTGAGGCGAGACACTGACCACAAGGCATTAAAGAAAAGTGAGAGCAATTTGATTCATTTATTTTTTCCCTTTCTTTTGAAACACCCCTTCAGCAGGATCAAACACCTAGAGAAAGACAAATCATTTTGTTCCCTGCTCTCTCTCTCTGCCTCTTTCTCTGCTCCCATCAGAAAAAGTGATAGCGGTGATAGTCCGGGGTTGCTCTCAGAAAAGTCTCTGCTTCCCAAGATTACACAAATCTCCTGACAAAGCGAGCCCTGCGATCCCCTCCTGCAGATTACCAGCTAGCCAGCTGCAGAGCAGATGAGAGCGGTCCAATCTTGACAAAAGAAAAGCACCGGTAAAACTAGAAGAAGAGGGGAAAAAAACACTTAGAAGAGCAAGAAAATGGAGGAGGGTGAGACAGGTCTCTCATTTGTCCTCTCCTGGTGATATCACTCACCTTGCAGACAGGGCTCAGGGGATAAAGGCGTAGAGGACCAGAGATAGAAATCAACGCTATTAATATGCAGCACTGGCATCCCTGCTGCTCACTTTGGAGACAAGACTGAAGTTTAGCTATACTGTTATTTCACGAGTATAACTAATCACATTTATTCATGCAGAGGTAAATTAAATGCTGCACAAACCAGTCAGAGATCCCAAAATCCCCAAATTACAAGGTGTGAGAACTGATTTACAGTAAGTTGGATTTACCCTCCCCTTTCCCTTCTTGGCTGTAAGTAAGTACAATTTAACCCTAACCCAAACCCTAACCTCTTCAAACCCACCTTGGATTTAGTGTTTCATCTTGGCTTGACTCTTAATTCCCTAAATAAGACCGTTTTTATCGCCGACCACAAATGTATCACCTATGATGCCCCTTTACTACCCACTACAGTCACTCAGATACCTATGATCCACTCTTGCATCTTTGATAAGCAATCTGTAGCTACATTTTCCAGCTACTTCCACAGTTTGACCTGTTGCCCTGATGTTCCTGCTCCATACACCTCCAGGTTTGGCCCAGTTATCAACACAACTCCTTGGATCAGTGAACCCATCAGACAGCAGAAAAGGGAGTATGGAAAAGCAGAATGTAGATGAAAAACTCACGTCCACATGAAGGAGCTCTTATTAAATCTTCCCATGTGGAAATGTCATATATGTACATATATGGCCCTACATCAAGAGTAGTGGTATCCAGCCACTCCTGAAAAAAAAAAACTCCCTCGATCCAGCAATTTTACAGAATTATAGACTGATTTCCAGACTTCCCTTTTCACCCAAAATCCTTTGCAAACCAACTCCTGGACCTGTTTAAAGGCCATAATAAGAGATTGCCTTTCTAAGAGTGACCAGCAACCTTCTCATGCAGGCTGTTGAAGGTGAATTCTCCATTCTTATTTTACTTGACCTGAAAAATAGATATTTTAGTGTTTGTATTAGCATCACACCCCCTACAATGTGGTGTACCTCAGGGGTCGGTCCTTTGAGTATCATCTGTTTTGCAGATACACAGATCTATTTCAGTCCATCCCATATACAGTGTATACAGACACATTCATAGATAAGGTCTAATATCAAACTTTTCATTGAGTCCGTTCAGTATTATGGTTCCAGTGGATCCACCACACTTCTGTCTTTAGTAACAGCTTGTATTGCCATAGATAAAATGACATGAAAACTGAAAAAAAAAAAAAAGTTATTTTCTTATATTTCATCAACAAACATACATTCAGGTCATTTGTAACCAATGAGGTGAACCATCTGTCAGGCCCGCTCAAATTAGATTTGCTTTTAATTGCCAAGCCTAAATGATCTCTCCTGTCTCACACGAGCCAGAGCCACGGCCAGCTGTTTGCCTCCTACCCACCCACGAAGCCATGATTATATATTGTTGACTGTGTCGCTTACTAATTGTCAGCCAGTCATTAATCATCTGCAAACTACACTAGCATTATATAAAAGCAAAAGCTGTTTGTGGGGGCATAAAGGGTTGAACCGAGCAAAGCAAACAGCAGCGATATTAAGAGGAAAATAGAGAGAGAAAGACAGAGAGAAGGACAGAATGGCAGAGGGAGGTGTAAGTAGTGTAAATAGAGAGGGAGGGAGGGAGAGAGAGAGAGAGAGAGAGAGAGTAATTCATTGACAGAGTGACAGTGATCTAAATGCCACGCTTGGTTTGGCATTTCCAGTCTCCGCAGGGCTTAAGTGGCACAGCTACTCGATTGTGTCGTTGCTCTGGTCCAGTCACAGTTACAGGTATTATGAGCTTGTTCGTGTGTGTGTGTGTGTGTGTGTGTGTGGTTGCCTTGCTATTAGCACTATTACTCTGTTAGTCCTCTCTCCACCCGGCATAAATAAGCATCTTGTATATTGATTATATCTACTTAGCTGGATTAGGTTGATACTTGACATAAAGATGCGTTTCCAGCATCCACACTGGGTTGGGTTTCTCTTTCCCTCGCCAAAATCAACATCACCATCCATCCATTTTCTAAACCGCTTTATCCTCACAAGGGTCACGGGGGGTTGCTGGAGCCTATCCCAGCGCTCAATGGGCAGAAGGCAAGGAAACACCCTGGACAGGTCGCCAGTCCATCGCAGGGCAGACAGACACACAATGACATTTACGCACACAGTCACACCTAGGAGCAATTTAGCTTCTCCAATTCACCTGCATGTCTTTGGACTGTGGGAGGAAACCGGAGTGCCCGGAGGAAACCCACGCAGACACGGGGAGAATATGCAAACTCCACACACAAAGGACCCTGGGTGGGAATTGAACCCAGGACCTTCTTACTGTGAGGCGCCAGTGCTAACCACTACACCACCGTGCCGCCCACATCAACATCACCACCCCAGTAATGTTTAAGTGCTTTAAAGGTGACAGTAAACGCCTTGTATGGCTTGCTGCGGGTTTCCAGAACATGGATGTTACTGTTTGAGCTGCATGTTTAATCTGTGAGCATTGCTTGTGGGACATGATGCACTGGACAGTTAATTTTTGTTGCTGTGGCTGCTGTATGTGGAGACGGGACACTGAATGTCCACAATTCAGTGGAATGTGATCTGAAAGTCATTTTTGTTAAAGTACTTTCCTCAGATAATGTATATTAAGTCACAGTGAAATGAATGAAACTTGAAAAATAACTTCAACTTAAAAAAATGATATCACTTTTGAAACATGTCTCTGTGTTAATTTGTAAGTACACTGAATTACAATGCAAATTCACTATAACTTAAATGCTTTACATTTTGAGTACTTGCACTTTACTGGACTACTTTCATTTGATTAAAACTGAAAGTTTTATGTTTTTAATCCACTATGTTTACCTGCCTGCTTTAGTCACCATGTCGGCACAGACGAAAAAGTTACTAATAAGAAGAAAAAAGAAAGAAACTAAAGCAGTCGGGCAAACATAGAGGAGTAAAAAAGCATAGCCTAACCCTAATAAGAGGAAAATAGCCAAGTACAGTGTAATTCTCAAAAGTGCATTGAAAATCACAAAGAAATAGCATTTCGAGAACCTCTTTCTTCTGTAATTTCCACAGCATGTGGGCACGGCATGTCAGAGTGTCCTGTGCGATGATGAGGATGAAGGCTAAAGATGTTTCTGACAGCAGGGATGGAGAGGACTTTGCTGCTGCTGCTGGTAATGAACGGTTTGACAGCTGGATGGCAGGCGATGTGGACAAGGAACACACGGCAGGAGGGAACATGCAGAGGCAGATGTTCCAGCTCCTTGTTGGGAAGGTGAGGGTTAGAGCGGGAGGCGTAATGAAACATGTCGATCACATCATTTTTTTAACTTCTGTCTTTGCAGAATGACTACTTGCTAGAGGTGGGCTAACCCTAACCCATAAACACAGGAGAGCTGGAGTCAAAACAGGAAGAGCAGTGGACCAAACCACTATGTATCATGAAAGGGGGGTGCGTCAGTCTTTCTAAACTGAAAAACACTTTGTTTTCCATTTATAATTAGCACAAATGCTTCCAAGGTAATGTATGATTTAGAATTATACAGTTTTGTTTCCAGTGGATTTTTTTTCCAGTTTTTTTTTCTCATGTTCTCATGGTGTCATGTTCCACCTATGAGACACATGAGACCCTTAGCTCGCTGCTTACTAGTCGATTTTGGTGCATAATGCACGGGACAAGCTGTACAGAGCTGGTGAAAAAATCCTTCAAGGCGTGTGTGTATGTGTGTAAATTAATTTGTGGAATATTGTCCTTCAAGGTGTGTGGCCTGACGGTGGTGGCTGATGATAGCCGATAAACACAGGGAGAGTTTGCTGAAGTTGGACAGGAGGAGGAGGAGGAGGAGGAGGCACTGTAGTTGAGGATGACAGTGTTGAGGAAGACGTTGATGAGGAGTAAGAGGACATCATCTTACATTACACAGTATTATACTGCTGTGCCTTACATGTCTAGCCTGCATCACAATCACTAAGGAAGCTTTCAACCTTTTATCAATAAGACAATTAATAAAGTACAAAAATATAAAGCCTCCTCCTGTAACAGGTGGGCTACAGTTTGCTGAGGTTGGCCTAAATACACATTCTCACGAGTCAAAGGAGTGACTCGTATTATTATTCAATAGCCTGATTTTTTTAAGTGGAATTCACGCTAGTTTAAATAAACAAGTTGATAGTATTTGCCGTCTCTGTTGAGCAAGAGTTTTGTGCGAAGAGAATTAACGGCCTGTGCCAAATAGACACCTGTCCCAAATATAGGCCAGCTGAAATAAAAAGCACGTGCTATTAACTCAATCGATTTTTATACATATTGACGGTTGTCATGTTTCATCACCAACTGGAGATACCTACCCCTCCTGCTCATTTACCACTGCATCACTGACTGGGACCCTCTGTGCGGTTCATGGCCAACACAATGTTAAGGATGAGGACTGCTGGATCAGAGCCAGAGGGTCGAAGCACAATCCACACATGGTGATCCACTTGAGTGTACTTGAACCTCTCATGCTTTCCACTGATGTCCACACCTCTATGACATGTACAGCAGTGCGTATTGACATGGAGATTGCGTTGATGCCACTGTTGTTTCCCAGTATCTCTTCACTGTGTGGGAGGAACAGATAGAGCCTGTCGAGGGTCTGATGAGGGTCTCTTCTGCTCTCCTATCTGAGACTGAAGTGGGAAGTGTTTATGCTGCGATTATGTCTCAGCGCCCAGCAAAGCACATGGGAGCACATATAGAGCACATACACAACGGGATATACGTGCACAAACACGTTTCTGCTTTTTTCAAACAGTCAGGGCACATGTGCGAACATCCTCTTAACCGCCCACACACACACACACACACTGAGTGAAAGTACCAATAAAAGAAAGGAGACTTTCATGTCCCAAAGGACACATACTTACCCATTCATCTATCCATGAATCAAAACTCATTATTCTATGCCTATGTTGTTATTGCTCTATCAGCCAGTTAGCTGCTGCATGCTGAATAATTTGGGTGCAGCTTTATGCAGTGTAAACAGCCCCCAAGTGTCACAGCATGCAAATTTAATATGGCACTCCAACTCTCCAGTGTGCTTCACTGAAACCTAAGGGCCTTTTGTGCTGAGCAATAAAACCACAGTTTTTATATGAAGTGTATGCCAAAAAAAGAAAAAAAGTAAATCAAAATTAACCAAAAAAACTATTTCAGCTTTTGCAGAAATCCATCCAACCAGTCTTTCGTTTGTACAGTGCGTCCTGTGTGAATGAGGCTCGACCATGAGCTCAGGACATTCTGCCGTGCCAGGGTGGGATACAGAACATGTGCTGGGGTTTGGCACTAAGGTAAGGGTTCAACAATAACAACATCAGCAATTACTGGCTGTAAAAACATTAAGCCCAAGGTAAGAAATCTATAACAAGACATGAAATTTAACAAATTTAAATTTAAAGGCAGACTGAGTAGGATTTTTCCAAAAAAACAAAAAAAAGTATAGATTCATACAAAAATAATCCCTCTCAATCATCACTTATGACGTTACATTTTGGGCATTTCAACTCAGAACTCTACTAAAGTTCAGTTTTTGCTTTAACTTTCCAACAGCCAGTAAAAATCTCTCGTTTTTGATCCAGGCCTTGGAATAGCCAGCCTCTTGGAACCTCTAATTTCTAATATATTCCGTTTAAATTAATTTTAATTTTCAGGTGTCCCCGTGTCCTGTTGAAATGCCAGCACTGACAGGGTCAAGAGAAAACATCTATCCTTGTTTCATGAATAAATCTGATAAGGTGTTATTATGCGCATGATATCAACAAATCACTGCCAACAAAGTTAATCAATCTGTCTATCAGTGTTACAATAAATAAAAATTGACATTTTCACCTTTTTTTTAGCTAATTTTTAATATCATAAAGTGTTCACTACAATCTTACAAAATTCTATTTGGTTTTATATCCAAAGCCCATCCTGGAGAGCTTGCTTAGTTGATTTACCGACAGATTTAGACTTCATGAAAATGTTTTCCATCTCAGGTGTTTGAGCTAGGCCCTTGTCCCTCTGCGTAAATAAAACCTGCAACTCTCAGAGACTCCATTAATACTTTCAGTGTCTGTCTCATGGGCCAGAGGTAGGGGATAGGATGGTTTGGCAGTATCAGGAAGAGGTTGAGGGTCTGGAAAACCCTCCTTTAAAACTGATGCACGTATTCATGAAATCCAATCAAAAGTGATCACTGGAGACACTTTTGAGTCTCAGAGTGCTCTGTTCCCACCTGGTATTCAAAGCATCTTCGGTAATCCAAACACGAGTGGACAGCTTGCGGTCCATCTGTTCACACCTGGCATTAACATGTGCCTCCACATGCATCTCACCTTCCCACTTTTGTTCAGATCTCACTTTCCCGCTTTATATGCAAATTAACAGGTATCCTTTCACACACAGAGACAGAGAGAAATTGTGATTGTCAGATGCACAGTAAAACAGGTGGTTACAGCCTACAATGAAATTCTCACTTCACTTGTTCTCCTTCGACGCAAAAAATAAAATGAAATGGCATTTAACAGGCAGCAGGTATTTAACAAAAGGGGACATCCTCGCTCACTCCAGTCTTATTTTAATGTGGCTGTCAATCACTGAAGATGCATTTCACATCTGTTACAGCTTGACCTGATCACATTCAGCCTCAGATTATTTCATTATTCCAGCGGGTCTGAGACTGTTCTCTGGATAAATCAACCTGTAATATTTCTGTAGCATTCCTATAGTAACTCCGTCACGTTTAGAGTTAGAGTGTGTTTAATTGCGGTGGGGCACAAAATTTAAGAAAGGCTGGCACCTCAAAATTATATATGGTAGAAAAACCCTGCATATCGTCAAAACATATTTTAGAGAGCCACATGCATCATGTTTTTAGGGGAGCTCATGTCTTAAGGGGAGTTTTTCGTCATTAAGCAGCTGCTCTATAGCCGACCTGCACTTCAGTTAGCATTTAACCAATCAGCTGACAGAGCAGCTGCAGGCCAGAGTCAGCTCAGATATTTTCTCTGTTGGAAAAGTGACGGTCTGGCCAGCGTCGGAGGTGTTGGGCTGGAAAGACAGATTACGTCAGGTTAGTCTTCGCTCCTTCAATGTGTCCCGGGGCATTTGTCTGTTTCCACCTCTAATGCAAACGTCCCAGACCACCTCTGAATGTGGCCTGAGCGATGGGATCTGAAGATGCATTGAGGACACATTGCTGCTGTTTACACCTGTGATTAGAGGCGTCAGGAAGGATGTTAATACCAGGTCGGAGCAGGGTCAGAGAGTCAACATGGTAAAGTTGTGAAAACCTTGTTTTCTTTTCCTCAGACATCATAGTTATGTCGTGGTCTGAGAGGAGCTGTTTTACATTGTTCAAACTGGTGGAACCCCGTCGCTTCTGAGTCCAGTTGTCTGCACATTTGCAGAGATACAGGAGTCTCTCTAAGGCTAGAGGTCCCTTTAAAGCCGTACAGCAAAATGGATTTTCAACTGGGGCAAATAGCCTTGGCAGCTAAATGGATTTCCTTGAGACTGCCGGGATCCATTTCTGCAATGGCAAGGGGGGTGTAAATCTTTTTGACAGTGGAAAAAGTGTTTCTTTCTTTCTTTCTTTCTTTCTTTCTTTCTTTCTTTCTTTCTTTCTTTCTCTCTTTCTTTCTTTCTTTCTTTAGCATTAATCAATATACCTTTTGCTTCACAGCAAGTACGGAAGAGGTGGAGAGAAACTAAACTAATTGTAATATGGATGCACAGGTATTCTCTGTATTCTGCTTTGGTAGAATGAGCGTTTCAAGGAACCTTCATATTTTTGTTCTGCTCCATTTCAAAACACAGGGGTTTTGGGAATGTGATATGTGACGTGATAAATATGTGAAATTGAAAAGTCTTTGCCAGCCCGCTGAAAGGCGAAGCATTCAGAGCAAGCACAAGGGACTCACCTTATTGCAGCAATGATTCAAAACACTAAAGTATGACAGCATCACGCAGAATTTTCCTTTTACCTTTGATTCCTGAGCTGCAGTTACATTGACCAACGAGCCATTGAAGCTGACCACCACTAGTTGGACTGGTGAACAAACAACAAAAATATTTATCATAGTGACTTTAATCACTTTATTTATGATTTCTATTTATAACTTCATTTATATGGCATGTTCCAAAACAGTTTGAGTGGGTTTCAAGAGTCTCAAACAGCAGCCAAGTTCAGCAGCTAAATCAGGATGTAGTGAAGTAGCTCTCAGGCACTGTTTGGCCGTCCTGGGACACTGATGAGTCAGTGATGCGTGACATACCACCAGTCCAATGGTCAGCCTCAATAATGGTGATAAACGAGTCAGTGTTTGCACATGATAATGATGATTAATTGTAACATCCTTAGATTTATGTACCAGCTAATGAAGCGTGGCATCAGGGTTTGGGTTCAAAACATTGAAAAATAAACGCTAAACTTGGTGCTGTAGCAACATCTGGCAACAACAGCAAAAGTTTGCAGTCAGTGAGCATGGAGAGCCAAGACGCTCACTTGATTTTACAGTGCATTCTGGGTATTTTCGAGCGAGCTGAACCTGTTCATCTGAGCGCCCGTGTGTGTTGGTCTCACAATGAGCTGTGGTCAGGCACATTGTTGGTGCACTGCTATCTTGAGGCAGTTGAAAGTGACTGAGCAACAAAAAGCATCTCTGAAGTCAGCACTGCAGTTTTCTCTGGTATTTGAAGCTCATTATCATGACAGTAATGCACACCTACATAGGGGGCGCCGCCATGCGTCCACTCTGCTTGTTTCACACACAGTGACGCCTGCTTCACCTCAGGGAGGGAGTCAGTTCACAGCCTGAGATCCTCAGGTGGGCCCTTCTGGCCATTCTCAAGTCAAAGTTTAAATCTAAAGGTGACCATGTGTTTGCCATAAGGCTTGGCTTTAGAACGACCTGCCTGAGCAGATTTTCTCGGTGGTTGACATTTCCTTGCTGTTGTGCCCCACAGCTAAACGAATCCAAAGGAAACAGTGGATTTGATCTCATACTTAGCATTGACACCTGGTAGGCCTATAAGCTCCATCAACCAGGTGAGCCAGCAGGACGCCCTGAAGTACGTCAGACGTCTTAACCTGAGTGCTCTGTGCATGTGCCTGTAGCCGGTGACCGACTTCTCACATCGCCAAACTTGGATGAACATTGCAGCGCAGAGAGTCGTGACACGCTAACGCCCCATGATTCAGTGAGGCACCTGTTTACAAGCTGACAAGCCCTCGGTGATGATGTGTTTGTTCAGTGTTTATTTAAAAGCAGATTAATTCAGCAGACATTCCTGTGCTGAGGGACTTACAGAGGGTTCTGCTGAGACAGTTCAAACAGCTGTCTGAATTGTGTTTTTGACACTTGAAAAGGTCTCGAAACACCATGTCTCACGCTGTTCTTGGCCGTTACCTAATTATGAATATAATTTAAATGACAGGATTCAGCTGCTATCATCGCCAACTGTAAACACACTATCCGGGATTTATTAAGCTTTTTGTAGTATGCAGTTCAGCCATATTAGCACATTCTCTAGGAGGAGGACTATGCAGGATATTAAGCTCTGCAGATTATTATTTCTCAGCTTTGTCCCCGGGTTACATTTTTATCCAGAGTTTCCATCTGTATTCATTGCTGAACCACTGCTTGACAGTTGCTCTTTTCTTCCTCTTTCTATTACTCCTCACAAAGGAAGGAAGTTTTTTGTTCATTTTTTTTTTAAACAACACACTTTATTATCACAGTTGGTGCAGGCGCAGACAGAAACAACTCTTATGTGCAATGGCTGATGTAGGTGTTGATGTACAATAGGAAGCATCCATCTTCCTGCCTCTATATCATTAATAATTCATATTACCTAAATCCTGTTGACAGCCAAGTGTTTTCCTCCCAAGTGGGGTGATCTGCATCCATAAACACTCATCGTGTGAATCAGATGGGGGGAAAATGAAGTGAACAGAACGGAGAAGAGATGAGGAATCAAAGGAGAGGACTGTGGTGCTCTTTTCCTACTATAGTAACTTATGGAAAAGCATCAAAAGTGCGCAATATAAGTATTTTTCCTCTAAAAGTTAGTGAAATGTCATTAAAATTGTCCAAACATTTTATACTACCATAGACAGAACTTTTAAGTCAGAAGTGACAAAACTTTCATGCGTAGGTTGTCAAGCCGTACCAGAGAATATAAACTGATGTATAGGGAAAAGGACGATGATAAAGACAGAATGAGAGCAGGAGAGAAAGATGGTAATTAATAGTTCAGAACATGTAACTGCTCTGTTTTGACACTGAGACATCATTGGCCTATAATTGAACCGTGTGACTAATACCACACCAACACGGAGAATCATGATTTATTCATCACGCTGTGCTCGGCGACGGAGCTGCACGGTTACTGTAGCTCTCTGCTGCTGCATGTGACATGTTAGGATATTATGGAGGACTTTTTGATCATTTTTCAGCCAAATATCAAACCAAAGTGTGTGACAGACACCAGTCCACCATAGGAAAGTGTGCAGTGTCATGTTTTGTGGTCCCAGTTTCAAGCTGGGTGTCCCAAGTCCCAACAAATCTCTGTAAAACAATAAAATGTCCTGGTTTTCAACATTCATTTCCAAATTGTCTCAGTTTTTCTCTATTCATACCTGCAATTTGAACCAAACATACACACATTATACACCAAAAATATTCAGCCAGGGCGCCTGAACTCAAGCAGTCTGACCTCTACTTTTGACCCTATAAGCCTCAGCAATCAATGTTACACTAATGCATCCTTGTTTTTTTATGTTTATTAGTGTTTATACTAGTATGTTTATTATTGATCATTTATCTACTGGATATAATTAATCAAACTGCATCATATTCATCATATCAGAGTTAGATGACACTGAGCGACTGATACCTGATTTTAGACCTCTTCAGTGTTGCTCATTGGTGGTTTCATCATTCCAAATGCACACACAACACACTGTAATTTACTGTAAATTCCAGTGGAGATCCCATGGTTTCCAAAGATGTCCTGCTGAGTTCCTGGGAAAAGTGTATAAAACGATGCACAAGTCTTGGTACATTCTTAATAATGACCATTTTTGCTGTAACAGTGAAATAACAAAATGGTCACTGAGCACTTTTGTTCCCAGCGACATGCTGCCGAACACAAACTGTAACTCAGTGGCACCAGCTGTGCCTGGAACTCTCCCAGTCCAAGCCGGTGGTCTTTTTCCTGAGACTGGACAGCTCAGTTAGTGAGTCACTTGGCCATGGTTTACTGTCTTGTGTCCAATCTAGGCTTTTAAACAGCCAATAGGAACCTAATATTTTGATATTTTCATCAATGAAATGAAAAAGTACATTTTCAGCCACCTAATTTTCCATGCCAAGATGCTCACCTATTTAAGAATTAATGCCAAACAATTGACTAAATTTGCATTTGTGTGTGTATATTTTTTGAACCTCCAAATTACTTTCTACATCCAGGAGAACTCTTTGATGGTGACATCATGCTGAACCATAGACATGAAAAAAAAGTTGAAAGATAAAAACATCACATTTTTTTGACAGTTTCTAATCAATCACAGCACATTTTGCCCAGAACTCCAGTGGGATCCAAAGTACTACCTTTTGAAAGGTGTCTGTCTGTCTTAAGCCCCGCCCCAACAGCCTGTTTCAGCAGGATATGCACCGAAATAAGGAGGCAAGAGGCTTTCAAAATGCTGTTTCCTTGTGAGTTTATACCTTTCTTTGGAAGAGCCAGCTGGAACTTTTTGTTTTTAATCTAGACTTTAGAAAAGCCAGTGGGGATTGACAGTTGAGATAAATGACCAGGGTCACGCTGACTGTGGTATAATTATTGGTGTTGGCTGCTCTGATTTCCAGCATCTCACAATCAGCCACCCTCTCTGACTTTTTTACCCAGGAGTTGCCAAGAATAGTTTAGCAAATAGAAACCATGTAGTCGGTGGCAATCCATTTAAAATAGACCTTGATAAACTGTCACTGTGGAAATTTAATTGAGGTAGCAGACCTTTTCAGTTTCAGTTTTTGAGTGCTTTCTAATGCTATATTCAAACCTTTTTTTTTTTTTTTTTACCCATAATTTAAAAGCACAGCAGAATATGCTAATGTATGCAAAGACTTTTAACTTTAATGTCCAGTTGAGATCCTGGACTTTGATTGCCCTGTACCATAACAACAGATCTGTGGTCAGAATAATTCTTGTCTTATTCTCCTTTCACCGGTCTCAGGGGAAACCTTGGCTGTTTATTCCTGACTATCTCAGGCTGTCTTAGAATGATTCAATAGAAACTCTCCAGCTGGAGGAACTGAATCATTTTTTTAGACATAGTTTCCATTTAGAAAAAAACAAAAAAAACAAGCACTTTGGCCAGGCAGTCTTCATGATCTGATGCTGTCCTCTCAGAACTTCTTGCTGGTGGTTTATCCTCAAGGTCTGGCCCTGGCACTTTTGCAAATGAATTTGAGTGAATGACAATCAAATCAGTCCAATTAGTGAAGCAAATCAATAAGCGCTGCATCTAAAGGAAGGGCCGGGCTGTTTTCAAGGCTGATTTAGCAACTACTCAAGATCAGTAATTGTTGCATGTTCCCAAGGCCCTAAGATCCCAGGGTCATATACTGCCAGGGTCTTATGTTCCCCAGGTTAATATTCTGTTAACACACATCAACCCTAACCTTCAGATAAAGATCTGGAGAACATAGTTTTCAGGTTCCAGTTCTGTGCTGTGTAGATCTGGGAAAACAGGACCCAGGAAACACAAGAACCTGGGAACACAGACCTCGGTGAACATAGGACCCTGGAAACACAGGTTCCTTTGTCATGTTCCCTTTATGTGCCAGATAAATGTGGGGAACATAGCACCCTGAGAACATGTGAATGACTCCTCCCAGTCAGCAATGTCACCATTCAGTCAAACATGTTTGAGGAGGAGGCTAAACAGGACTTTTGGAAATGTTTGTGATAAGATAATCACAGACTATTTGGCTGCAGACAGTGAACATACTCTGTCATACCACTGGCAGCTAGCCTTACATATGTACATATACATGTACATGTACATGTACATGTAACTTCCTGTCTCATCATTTTAAACCTGTGGTTTATGCAAGAGACATGTGCTTATCCCAGCTGTCTTTGATCTTGTGATATGCATGGTACATTTAACAACATATAACCTCAGCTGTGACCATGGCAGTGTAGTTGTTAGTGTATAGCACTTGAATGCTTGAGACCGTGAAGATTAAGATTAAGAAAGTTAAGTAACAGGCAAGATCTGAGATTTAACAGAATAAACACAATGCGTGAACTTGTTTATTAATGATTTATGAAATGTTTACAACATAATTAGTGACCTAATTGTAAACAAGTCATAAACCCTTCATAGGGTAGCACTGAAAAGTGCAAACAAAATTACAAACTGAAAAAAGTGGGCAGGTGAAGGGAAAGTGGGGGCACCAGAAACAAACACTACAGAAAAAACTTTATAAAGTGAGACCTGCTATAAAAGAGATCCTTTTTGAAATCATGAGATGTCAGCCATTTTCTTGTCTCATGAGATTTCTGGAGCAGGAAAACCTCACATGACAACTAATTATGCTACAAAACAACCAGCCCTACTGAGCACCATGGTGAGCTACCAATCTGATCTCACAGAAATCCGTGAAATAAGCATGACCTCTTAGCAACGCATTGCGTGCTCCTGGCACGTAACATAATAATCAGAACTATTTTTCAGAATATAGATTAAATTTGTACTTCCGGGATCTATGAACCACCACCCACAGCGTGACGTCTTTGAAGCTGAGAGAATCCTAATTGACTTTCAGTGGACGCTGTTTGCATGGTGACCGCACGTAATTTTAATAGGTTACGTGCCAGGAGCACGCAATGCGTTGTTAAGAGGTCATGCTCATTTCACGGATTTCTGTGAGATCAGGTTGGAGCTACAGTGCTCAGGTGAATTTTTAACTGTGAAGATTTAACTGATTCTGTATTTTTTGAAAAAATCCCCATGTGAATAAACCAAGACTGTGACAGCAAAGCCTTTAATCTTGCCTCTCAGGGGTGCACTCTGCTCATGTCTGCCTGCCAACAACAGGTCCATTCTGTCTCTCATGAAAACGCACAGCAAATCTAAGCAGGTCATAGTATCGGCTGTGTTGCAGTGCTCTTACATCCACTCTGTTGTTGCAATGCGTTGAAAGAACTTCTGACAGTTTAGTCGCCTTTGTTTCTTATTTGGTGAGCAAGAACGTCCATGGACTGGATTGAAGATGAGCACAGGGCCACCTACAGGCCCATCAGGGTATCATCCTCTATTGTAGTTACAGTGTAAAGATTTTGAGCAGATTTTTTTTTTTTTTTTTTTTTTTTT
>OMLB01008226.1:3040-14087 GCA_900302555.1 Myripristis jacobus | reverse complement strand
TGATCATTGTGCTGGAAATATCATCTCTCACAGGCATGAGACACTTTTTGCTTCAGACTCACACCAAAATAAAAGACCTTAGGAATTCTGTTATGTTCTCTCATGTCTCTTATGTTCTCTTGTCGAAAAAGATGATGGCGCACATGTTTTGGTTTCACTTTCAGCGCTCTCTCTTCAGCCATCTGCTTTCCTAAGAGGCAGAGCTGTTTTCTTCCACTGCCCTGCCTCTGTGCCAGCCTGTAGGTTGACACAGAGGCAGGGTCGCTGTGGATGTCACTCAAACCAAGACTGGCCAACAGAGAGGCATCTTTCATCTCTCAGCACGGGTCCCACCCTTGAGATTCAGCTCAACAGCAAGCAAAACGTTTGGATGTTTTTTGATTCACATTTTAATCACACATTTATTTTACTTGCAATAAAGCATTTTTTGATTGCAGAGAAAACAAGCACCCCGTCCAGCATGTTCTTGCCTGGTCTGCTCATGCTTAACAAACATCTACATGTGTGCTGAATTATTACAGTGGGTGTGCATGTAGATGGACTTTGCCTGCTTCTGACAGACAAAATGGAAAACCAAACAAAAGTTTCCAACTGGAGCAGGCACTTTGCTGTCACAGTGACAGTGAATAGAGTGGCGTCTGCCCACCTCCCCACCCCCCGGGCTCTGAGCAGATAACTTGGGGCCACCGTTGTGTGCAACCGCTGCAATTGGTGCCGTGCAGCATCCCGCGCTCCCTCCATGAATTATACATGTGCGTCGTTGTGTGTGTACAATGGCAGCCTCGCCGTCTCCCCGCTGAGGGTAGGACACCTGCTGCCAGAGGAACCAAAAGGTGGCTGTGGTTGGAAAAGATGGATGGCGCACCAACCGGAAAAGACACAAAAGAGGGAGAAACTATCTATCAATCTGTCTGCAAAGGTGGCACCCGAGGTGGGCATCTGGCTGCAGCATCCCCAACTGGCAGGCTCAGCCGAACAAAAGAGGAGAGAATACAACCAGAGCCGTGAAAAGACATAAATAACATGAATGAGCGGGTGATAGCCAAGCTGATTTGCAGTATTCACAGGCTGAATTTGTGGGTGTAAATAATGTATATGGCAAGAAGCAAGCACCCGAGAGAAGTAACTCAATTATGGTGTGTTATTATTTTTTATAAGTCAGGGCTACAATTCTGTTCTGATTGGTTCTGGGACCAATCAAGTTATAACTCTGCTTTGCCAGTATACGGGGAGAATATTTTTTTATTATTTTTACCTTAGATTGAGTTTTGTGTTCTAGGGTGTAAATGGTGGATTTTGCACATTTCTGCAGGAAATCTAACTAATTTCTGAAGGGAATTTTAAAGATAGCAAATATGAGCTGAAAACGCCAGCTATCAGTAGCTTCAGTCTTAAAATATCACACTGGTAAAAACTTAGAAAGTATTACTTTTAAATAGGTTTTTTATGAAGTATAAATCATAACATTTCAACTAAAATCCCAGGTTTAATTGGAACCCATCTCTGAAAAGAAGCAGTGGATGATGCTGTTGAGAAATCTTCCATTTAAGGGAACACATCCTCAGTGTGAGAAAAAGACTGGGCAATTTTGCTTTTACTCCGCTTTTAAAAGGCTGCTGCTTCCGATTCCATGGCTGCCACTTTTATAAACGGTACATTTTATGTGTGGCCGTTGTCAGAGTCATTAGAGACATTAAAAGACGCATTTCACATCAAGTTTGGACTACTGTGCGGCCAAAGAAGAGCGCGGATCTCACAAGTTCTGATCACGGGGAAATATGATGGATTGTGAATGAGGAGAGACGGAGACAGAGTGCAGACTTCCTGTCCTCGCTTCCTTTCAGTTTAACTGGGTAACACATTTTCTCAACTCCAAACACTTCTGTGAGATCTGCAGCAGCTGACAGTCTGCAGGCTCCTAGAGGGAAGTTGGGAAGGCTTTCGATTACAGCTTGCATTGTACAGAATATTTACTGCAGAGTTAATCTTTTGGTAAACACGTACAGTGCGTTTTAATACCTATATGTACATGCTGGGAAACAAGATGTGAAGATACAGATTTTTGGGGGGAATTAAAAAAAATAAATAAACAAGAGTTGTTTTAGGAGAATTCAGATGGTCTATAACTACTGTACATCGAGCGCAGTGATCTGCACACTGCTGAAGGTAGAGGAAGATCATACAACAGATATACCAGACTACAAAAATATGATTTAAATCCAAAACTCTTTGATATTTCCCCTTCATTGCTTAATTTGCTGGAAAACAACTTCAGAGAGGACATTGTTCAGACACCAACTAATAATCATGAACCAGTAAACACAAACCTGAACAACCTGGCATCTCGTGATCAGTTTGGACTTGGACTGGTGAAGGCAGATAGAACAGTGTATGTAATTTTGTCAATGGCCCTCTCCAAAAAACCTGCGTTCATCTTTCAACAAGATGATCTCAGCTTTCAAAGTTTTAATCTGAGCTGGAGCAGGGATACAAAAGAAATACAAGTTTGTAGAAATTTAATTTTTCTGCAACACGAGGTTCTTACCTAAATTCTCTTATTTAACCATTTCCTTTACTCAGTTTTGTCTGTGCACATTTGAAGCTGTATGGCGTGTAGCACCAAACTGGACAGTAACTTTCACCAGAGCATCATTTTTTAATATTATTTGATAGTTTTTAACCAAGGAAGTTATGCATGTGGAGTGATGACACTATGTCAGTGGTGAGTTATGCATTCATATCATACAGGCTGTAACAATGTGAAGTTTTTCACTGTAATTTACTGCCAAATTTCCAAATCCCTGAAACAACTAGACAGTTTGGGAGAAAATGACTGAAGATTCTGCAGTGTGATGATGAACTGGGGTGTTAAAGCAAACATGGTAAAACTGTAGTATTTGCTGGAGCTCATATGATGGCCCGTTGACTTTGCTTTGAGAATCCATGCAGTGAGTCCAACACCATGACGATGTCTCTCAGTGGCCATCAATATAAACAAATCACTATGAATCAGCAGCTTGTTTGCCAGCAGACTGCTCCAAAGTCTGCTTTTGATGAATGTGAGTGTTGAGAATGTTGCTTCGCCGGCCACCTGAGCCAGGGAAACGGTCAGCAGGAACTTGTACGGCAGCCCAAGGACGTGATATTCATCATACGGCACGCTGAAGCGCCTGAGTACCTGATGGCAGCACAATTTTTGCAATTTTTGCCTTTTTCTGGCTAAAGTTTGCTTTGTGCTGCTCCTGGGTTCAGAAGTAAAGCCCATGAGCCCTGAAGGCAGCAGCGCACCGGGACGGCTCTCTGCGTGGAGGAGTGACGGCCCACGCTGCCAGTTAGAAGCTGACAGACTTCCATGTGGGCACCAGCCAACTAATACACCCAGCTGGCACTAGGAAGCTGATCATAGCTTAGTGCGCGCACACACACACACACACACACACACACACACACACACACACACACACACACACACACACAGGCACTGCAGGCTGCCTCTCCAGCCTGCACAGATTGATATTTAATTACCTTGTGATCATATTGCATATTTTGCCAAATTGTTTTGGAATGGATCATCTGGGTCACGTATGATATGACACCTTTAAGCACATTATGTCACATGATTCCAGGATAAATCATCATATGTCAAAGCATGGATGAGCGCGATAGCTGCTGCCTTCACAGACCAGATGGGTTAATACAAAGGTTGTCATGTTACAGCCTGATGGCCAGCAGTGGAGCAGAATGAGTATGTCTGTGTGCTTGTGTGTGTGTGTGTGTGTGTGTGTGTGTGTGTGTGTGTGTGTGTGTGTGTGTGTGTGTGTGCATGAACTCCATGTGCAACAGTGTGGCTACAAATTGGAAAGTTGTCAAATAGCAAATAATAGCCTTGAGGATGAGGAAGGCAAAGGTTGCGAGGTATCTGAGGGAGGAATGATCCACAGACACACAGCCTGACCCGCACTGTGCAGGTTCAATGCTTCAAGTTCATACACAGAGATGAGTGATAGGTGATGGTGTGTGTGTGTGTATGTGTGTGTGTGGCTGAAATATAGTCACAAAGCAGTAGAGAGCAAAAAAGAGGAAAAATGAGAGAGCAAGGTCAGCTGCAGACATACAAGACGTGGAAACAGCACAGTGGCGATTAGGGCTGGGGTGAGTGTTTGTGTGTTTAGGCTGCTGTGTCCCTGCACTAAATCAGCTGTGAATGAAAAGAGAGAGGGAGAGAGAGAATGGGAGAGAGGAGCGGAGGGAGGGAGGAGAGCTTTTTAACTATAAAATCTCAAATAAGTAGCCCGGGCCTCTGCACTTAGTGTTATTTGTGTCGAACGCTGCTCTGCACCCTAATCAATATTTATGACTGCAATGTTCTGTGGCACATTTGCAGCACAACTTTTAACTCTATGCCTTTTGCCTTTCTCTGTGCATCACCTTGGAAAAGATGCAAGGCATTTTGCACAATGCCTCTATAAAACAGGTGGTGTATTCCTTGCCTCTGATTGGCCAAGCCACATTAGATGCTACTGTAGATCTTACAATAATCATACAACGGGCAATTTCAAAGTCAGTGCACACTGGGGAAATGGAGATCTTCCTTGTCAATTTTGATTTCCTTGGTTGTGCTTGCTACATTTTAGTTGATACACATTGTAATTGTTTTGTGGCTCTGGACATATATTCACACACACCCTGAAGAGCCCAGCTTGCCTGGTGAAGGGTTGAAGATTTATTTAAATCTACTACAATGTGTCCAGAGTAGTGTGCAATCACTCTTGTCTCCCATCAGCTGTTCCCTGATCAGCTCCTCCTCAAGGTGCTGTAGCCTAGCAGTGGATACTTCTATGATTATGCATGTGATTATGATTATACATTATATATGTGTCATCATCCTCCACCATGCTGCTGGGAAACAGCTCAGACTTGCTGAGGGTTTTCCATGATGATTGATGATTGATTTAAAGTGTCATTATTTAAATAGTAGGTTGCAGCCATTTCATAAAAGCAAAAAGCTATTTACAAGCATATGAGTGACACCAGATTTTATCATATCATTATGAAATTTGAAACAATTTACATTTTATTTATTTTATTCTATTTTAATTTTCTGTTTACTTTTTTTTTTTAAACTAAATATTTAGAGATATATTTGGAAACGTTAAACACTGAACGGGGCCAAAATGAGCCCAAAGATAATAGGAGGGTTAATTCATCATCATATTCTCTGAGATACAGATTGATAATGTATAATGAATCCTATTTTCCATTGTAATGTTAAAAAAAACATGTCATTTGGCAGCTTTTTTAATGTCTGATACATTTTGATACTGTGTTTGAATATTTCCTGGGCAATGGTTGCATGGTCCCACTGAAAACCATGAGCATGTGGTTCGTCATCAGTGTGTCAGTCAGCAGCAAGGCAGCTGATGGAGCTGACAGCAGAGCTCAGATTGACTTTGGATCGCTGTTGTTCTCCACTTCATTTACCTCAACAAGAGGCACCGACGAGCACAGACACATTAGAGTGAGAGTGGCCCTATTTACAGCTGCTCCTGATCTCATCTGCTGTCTCCTCACGCCCCTCCACGCGCTCTCTCCCTTCTCCGCTATCGCCTTTGCTTTTTAGAAGACAACAACATGATGCAACTTCTCACTGGAGACAAAAGCGCTCTTATTGATCTCATGCATTGGCCCACCAAGGGGAAAAAGAGGGACAGAAAGAGATGGTAAACCACACCTTCAGAATGCTTTGTCTGCAGCCGAACACACTGGAAAGCCCTGGCGTCTGCTGAGAGGTAATTGCCAGTCAGTCAGTACGTCTGGCTGTAAGTCTGTCCCTCTCTCTCTCCTCCTCAGCTCCACATCACTGCAATTTATCAGTCTGTCTCCTTCTCCCTCTCCCTTCTCTCTTCCACTCAGCCTCACTTCTGTGAATCCTGCTCTCCCTCTCTGTCCCCTTCGTCCTCCATCAGGACTGATGAGGGAGTTGATAGAGATGCAGAACAAAATACCTGATGGCAGGCAGGGACATGACAACCCCTCCCTGTCTCTCCCCATCCACCTCTCTCTCTAACACACACACACACACACACACACACACAAACAAACACTGCTGTGTGGACACATTTGCGGTGCTTATCTGAATCATATTCTCTCTGGATTGCAGACAGTCTCAAAAACTGGACTGCCTTAGTCATCACCACATGCTCACAGATATGCATGCAACAAGAAATATGTTCCCCTTGGAAACAATAGGCTGCGATCTTTAAAGCTACACTGACAGCTCAAAATCATACAAACTGTCTGAAAGGTGTTTGAGCTTAAAGATCCAGGAATCCTGTAATATGTCATCTGTAACCACCAGAAACATCTTACAGAGCATCTAATAACACTCTAACACACGTTGACAAGTCCCTGGTACACCCCAGCAACCAGCGAGGGCACCAGAGGAGCCGTCAAACAACCTTTCAGCAGCGACTTAGTAACACCATAACTATTACAAATAGGGGTGCGCGTACCCCTAGGGGCATGCTAGAGTACTGCAGGGGGTATGAGAGATTTTTCAAAAGAGCTAATTTAAAAAATATCAGTCATGCATCATTCATAAAATAAATAGCCTATGTTGTAATAAGTAATTACAACAGTAATTAATAAAACAGCAATTAATAAAATGTAAATGTAAGTTTGATAAATCACATTTTACATTCATTTTTTTTACTCCAGGTTTCCTGAAGATGTCAGATGTGTGTGTTTGTGGTTAAAAATCTGCTGCCTGTTGAGTGAGGATGTTTGTTCACAAAGACCGGGAAGCCAAGACAAAAATCCAGGAAATGGATTAGTGGTTGAAACGTAGCAGAAATACAACTGAAAACGAGGAGGAAGAAGAGAAAAAGAAGCAAAAACAGAAAACAAAAGCTCCTCAGTATCAGGTTGTTGTTTCACACTCTGATGGAGCCTGGTTGGACCTCTGCATATAGGCTTTTTTTCCTACCAGATTTTCTTTGACCTGGTCAGGACGGATTTGGCTGAAAAAAAAAAAATCAATGGAGGTACTTTATTGGAAAAAGGTTTGAGAACCACTTACCTAGAACATTTTAACAACAGCTTAGAAATACCCTGAAATGCTCCAAATATCCACTCGTCCACCAAAACAATCAGAAACAGAAACACCCTAGCAACAACCCAGTAACACCTTGGAATACCTTATGCTAAGTCCATACTATTTTACGATTTTAGGCCTGATTTTCCACCTGCTCCCTCCTTCAACACATCCATTTCTGGCTTTATACTCCCATATTTGTCCAGCCGAATCTCATCTGAGAGACCCAGACTGGGACCAGCAAAAGATTTACACTGAAGAGATTACGCCAAATTAATGCATATCTCCTATGAGAGGGGCTCTGTTGAGGTCCCAGAACCCTTCTATAGAAGATCCTGTCCATGGTATACGTTATACACAGCTTCCTTCTCCTTTTTTTACTCAAGGAGCGAGCCTGTCTGCATGGCTAACCCATGTCAGAAGCTGCTGGAGTCCAACAAATGGCTGTGTGAGTGTCCAGACAGTTACTATGGAGACAAATGTGAAGAGAGCATGGATTTCAGCAAGGTCCCAAGCATCAGCGGCAGTCAAGTTGTCCGCCAACGACGCCAAGCCCAGCAAGTGGAGACCAAAGCTGGCCTCATTGAATGACAGACCGCTGACCGATAACTGGCACAACAGCTAAGCAAATGGGAAAAGAATCGGTAAACGATATAACAGCAATGATGAAAACTACCAAGAGTCAAAAGATGAAAACAAACTCATGACGGACCAAACCGACACAGAGTAAAAACAACAGCAGCCTTCTAAAATTTCTAAAATTTGCACACCCATGAGATTGTTCAGATTTTTCTTTTCTTTTCAAACTTGAAGTACGTAACGCATCCTGCAAGGGCACAGAGGCTGTAAAATACCAACGGAGATGTTTGTTATGCCTTCATGCCTCCATAACAGCTTCTCGTCTTCTTTTCTTATTCACAATCAAATATCACTTCAATAAAGATCATCTCAGACTTTGCATCTCAAGAAATGTGGGGCTTGTGTCCTTTGTTTGACTCTTACGATCATTTCAGGAGTTTTATTGTGATAGTAGACATACCTACCTACCTTTTGAGATTAAAAAAAAAGAATATTACTGGTCTTATTGGACATTTGGAGTCTTTACCTCAACACAAATGAACCATATGGCTGCAGCATTTAAAGGGTACAGTCTTCTGTGATTTTTGCTTTCAAACATTAAGCCATGGTTATAACTTTTTTCCACACTTGTTTACATTTATAGTATATACATATAGTGATTAACTATATGGTTCTGCTTTCATGAAAAAAAAAGACAAAGAAGGAAGTGCATTTTCTATATTTATGAGCTACTATGCATGCTTAACTGAAGGAATAAAAGCTTAAGAAAGTACTATTTCAGCTCCAGATAAGCAAATTGGACAAGTCTTTATCATTTCACAGAAATAAAATAAAAATGTGTTACAAGCAAATGGATCTCAGGAATCCAGAAGGTTACAAGGTCACATTTACAGAAATGCACTGACCCTTTTGTCATTTGTCACTTGAGTTACATGACTTAGCCTCTTGAACCTCTTTGCTGGTTTAATATCTGTGAAAAGATCCTCATCATCTTATGCTGCCTTCAAGTCATGTTGAAAAAATCTGAGTTAGAAGCTGACAAAATGGTAAATACAACTCAGAGACCGTGAATGTAATACTGTAGGCTCTCTGTCTTTATGAAAAAATACAAAAGAAAGGTAGAAAGTTGAAGAGTCTGGCATTCTCTGGACAGAAACTTGGGTTCAGGCGACTCTTTGGATTCCATTCACTGGAACAGCATGGGACAGACAGGTGTTACTCATGACGTTAAAGAAGGCCTTGCCAGGGAATCATCGTGCACCACATCAGCGCCCTGGCTCCGTTACACCTAAATGGAACCGAAACTTAATTATCATGTTGGACCTGAGCCCTTTCAGCTTGTAGGATCAGGAATCTTGTGAATCCATGGAGTCTCGGGTCGTGACGATGACAGCTCTCCTCTGTCGCAGCTCCACTTTGATTTCATGGGGCAGGTTTCAGAGGAGCACAGCGCACATTTACTATTTAGATACTGATCATTACAGTGAGTCTTAATGCGTCCTTGACCTCCAGTTGATGGTTATCTGACACAGAGGGACTCTGCCATTAAGATTCCTGACAGGAGCAGAATAGCAATCTTACCAATGCAACCAGGAGCGTGAATAACAATTACAGGGTAATGGAGTAGCTGAGAGAATAACACACATATCCAAATCTGCAGCCCTCTTCACATTTTATCTACATCTTGAATTGATTTTGTCTGATAAGGTGCTTTACAATACAACTAGACACTTTCCATACGCCTGTGTTTCCCTCTGCGTTGACACAAACACCTCACAAATTTTGCACGTAATTTCACTCACTATTTTCCTCATATTTTCATTACTTATGTACTGATAATTCAGTACATGTTACGCTATATTTTGTGTTATATTCTCATTTTGCACTTGTTTCCCCTTTGTTTCGGTAAATGCTGCTGCTGCTGCCGCTGCTGCCACTGTGCACTATGGAAAATTGCTTAGGGGCAGTTTAAGTGAGGACCCCACAGACTGACAAAATCCTGGAATTATACATAATTTGGTGGCTGAGACTGCATGGTTAAAACTAATTTGTCAGCTGAAGAAAACCAGTCTTACAACACAATGCAGCTTGTTTACAAACCCCTCTGCATCACAATTAACCCTAAAACCCTAAAAAAATGTTCTAGTCTGCTTGCAAAACTTAAGTATTTCAACTGTTTGACTGGTTATACAAAATCGATTTAAGTAATTTTAATAAATTATACAACTAAATACAACCTCAATTAATTGAATACACTGAAAAGTGTTGAAAAGTGACGCCGATACATTTAAAATGTGTTTTATTTGTGTCTAAAGGAAAATGATAAGTGAAAACTCTGCTGTTGAATCTGTTGACACTCTTGGTTTCAATAAAGGCCATTACAACATTTCAAAATAATGAAGTTCACTTTAACAGGTTTGGCTGCTGAACAAATTGATGATCATGAAAACTGACCATGGTTTATTAAAGAAAGAAAACTAAGAGAGTTTTTTGTGCAGAAAGTAAAACCATGGTTGTTTTTCTACAGTAAAGCTACCAATTAATTATAGTTACCAAAAAATACCTTCAAAAACAAACTAACACCCCCCTCACCCCCCAAACACACACACACACACACACACACACACTCTACCAAGGTTCATTTTTGTTTTTGTGATTTCTTTTTCTTTCTTTCTTTCTTTCTTTCTTTCTTTCTTTCTTTCTTTCTTTCTTTCTTTCTTTCTTTCTATACCTCTTTGGTCTTCATGGCGGTTACGATTTATTAAGACTTTCTAGAAAGACTATTTTATATGTTGTAGTAAAATAAGAAGTGTGTGGTTTCAGCCCTGCTTTTCTTAGGTCCCTTCCTGCTGCAATTTGTTTCAGTTTGTTTGAAGGGACGATAACAAGCTCCACCATGTTCATAACATCTTTGCTCAGATGAGGAGCTGTGTGCTGAGAGTGCAGATGAAGCCATGCACGTCCAATTTTTATTGCATGCTGCTCACTGAACACACACTGCTAATGCACTGACCTTACATGCTGTTCAGAGAATGTACATTTTGATCTCATTTTCAGCCATCAGAGCTGCGTGCAGAGGGCATTTTCATGTGAAAGTATGTCTGCTCAGGTCTGCTTTCACCACTGAAGAAATAAAGGCAGCAAAGGCAGCTTCAGTACAAATGGATGAGAAAAGCAAACAAAACAGATGCATGATGGGATACTTCTCTGATGTTAGTAATGCACATCATTCAGAGACAGAAAGTTGGAGGCTACAAAAAAAAAAAAAAAAAGACAAGAGATGTCATGGGAGGGAAAATGCGCCTCTCCCCAGACATCAATCCACCAGAGTGAACACAGACACTCAAAGATGACTTCAATCTCTATCTCGCTCTG
>OMLB01008225.1:2046-27528 GCA_900302555.1 Myripristis jacobus | reverse complement strand
GCTGTCTCCCTACTCTGTGTGTGTGTGTGTGTGTGTGTGTGTGTAAGAGAGAGAGAGGGAGAAATTGACAGTTTTTTTTTCTCTGATCATAAAAGTTGTATCACCTCTTCTCCTCTCATCTAGATGTCTTTCTATGCATTTCATACACTAGCACTTAATCATATAACATTTTAGTAAAAAAAAAAAAAAAAAAAAAAAGACAAATAAAGAATTTAAAAATTCATGTCAGGGAATTTCATATTGACATGAAGTGGGAACCCTGGCAGGAAGATGAGTGCAAAGCTCTGTTTTTTTCCCCTTGTGTTTTATTTTGCTGCATACTGCAGTGCATCATTTTGTTCTGTGATTTGTCATTGATAAATTGTATCTTGGTAGACTCGCTCTCTCTAAGTCCTTTGAGGCTCGCTTGTGATGAAGGGCCATATAAATAAATGTACTTGAATTTGAGCCATCCCTCAGCTGGAGCTCTGGATTTAAGATCCTGTATCAGCAAGCATCCACCCTGCTGAAGTGTCTTTGAGCAAGACATTCAATCCCAACCAGCTGCCCTGAAGGGAAAATACATTTTCTCACTATTTACTATGAAACACTGCACTTGGATTTGACAAAAAAAAAGTGTTTTTCAAGGCCAGTTCTAATAATACTGTATTAAATCTGTTAATAGCTGATATTTCACGTCTTTAAATTTCACTGTTTTTAAGACAAAAATTACAAGTGTTTGATTTCCCCCCCCAAATTATATTCTTGGCAGAGTGGAAAATAGCATTTACACCATTATGGGATATTAAATCACTCCCAAATGCAATATTAATGAAATAGGGTCAGTAACCCTATTTCAGCACAATGACCCACCCTACCAATTTAGTGCTGGGAAAAAGCCTGGATTTTTGATGGACATTTAATTTAAATTAGCCATTTAAGTTGAGTCATTTAACACACAAATAAAATGTGCAAAGAACTCTGCATCACACTGCGACACCACAGGATACGTTCTGTGCTCAGCAGCAGCAAAAAAACATCAGCTTCCACAAAGACATTGTAACCCAGGAAGTCAGATTCGGGAGGTAAACAAACCAGTTTGATAAATTGCATGAATGAGTGAACCTTTGACCTTTATTCTGCATATGAGACAGTTTGGTGGGTGTACGAGGTCTTTTGCAGTAGCGCCCTGCCTCCCGTGTTCAACTGCATCCTTATACTGAGCAGCTCAGCTGGAGTGATTTTAGGGTTTTAGGGTCTGTTTTTTAACTCGTTCACATCTTCCCAGCCACTCTGCGTCTTCAAACCAACATCCTCCATGTCACACGCCTGCTCCTGAAGCTGTAATGAATGAGCCAGCGACTGAATGAACCTACGCTTTGTTACACAGGCCATGTAGTGGTAGCCCTAACCCGACAGATTTTCCTCTTTATTTTGGCTCCGTTTCCTTGAAGGAAGGAAGTTTTCTGCCCACCCCCCTCCTCCTCCTTTTCTCTCTCTGCCCCCCTTCCCAACCACACAGCCTCTCCGTCTCTCTCTTTGTCAGCCCTGAGCAAGCAGGATGTGTGAGAGTGTGTCAGAGGGTCTGGAACAGTGTCAAGGTCATTGTAACTCACACACACACACGCACACACACACAGATACATGCAGACACACAGGATGTCAGTGTTGGATGTTGGTGTTTTTCAAAGAAAGCCTGCAGGGTCCAAACTGAACGTAGGTTCCGAAATGTGGCAGCGCGGAGAGAAAGAAAGAGGGTAGAGAGGAAAGCAGAGGAAGACTCCGAGAGAAAGTCAGTGTGGCCCAGAGAGGAGGGATAGAGGGATAATATGAGGATGTGAAGTATCTCTCCGCGCTCAGCTGTTGCAACAGGCGGTAAGCTATGGTCCAAACTGACTGCATGCCCCTTACTAACTGGCAGCTTGCCTCAGCCATGGGTGTGTGTGTGTGTGTGTGTGTGTGTGAACGTGCTACCGGGTGCACATGAATGTATATTTGATGCACGGGGCGTCATAGCTCAAGCATTTGAGCCATGTCAGGACGCTGCAGTACACAGTCTCCTATAATGGTCTGATGGTGATCGTACAATGTAACCGCGCTATATTGTTGCATTTCTCAGTTTTGCTTTGCTTTTTTTGGTTTCCAGTAGCAATGGAGCGCCTGGTGAACGAGCTGGCTGCTCTGCTGAAGATGTTGGACCAAGAGACAGTGAGCCCGGCCACCGCTGACAAGATGGCATCTGTACGCAACATCCTAGAAACCCTGCAGCCGACAGGTAGAGACTGAAGACACAGAGTGAAGAGGGGATGGGTCTGGGGCGTGAATAACCACTTGTTCTGTCGTTTGGCTGATACCTGATCCGGTTTGAGACAGCGATGTGACTAACCTAGAGTGTAGAGTGGACTGACTCATTCTTTATTAATCCCTGATGAGGAAATGTATCGGCTAAGCTCTATGCTGATGTTTATGGATGTTTTGTTTAAGTTGTATTGTTTCTGGAGATGGTGTCTATCGGAGGGATTTTCCTGCTGAAATATGGAAGCTTACATTACAATCTTATCTGACAACATTCGTCAACATGGCCCTGCTCCTCCTGCACATTCCGCTATCATATATGATATATCCATTAGCTTTTCTTCCTTCATGCATTTATGTGCCATATTCCCTCCTTGCTCTTTATTGTTTTTCTTTTCCCCACCGCGTCATTTCTGTTTGTGTGTGTGTGTGTTTCATTGCTTCAGTATGAATGCTCCCAGCCTCCTCCACTCCCCAATCCCCCTTGTCCTCATCATCCCTGCCCTTCATCCCCCTCGTCCTGGCTGTTGCAGCAGCTCTGTGGCTGATCTTCATTCTGTGCTGCGGCGGCTGCGTCGCCTGCTCCAGTCGAGGCCTCCTGCTACTTGTGTTGTCTTTATTTCATCCGCTAGGGTGTTTTCTGAGGCATTAAGTCTGTATTGTTTGTGATTTTCTCACTGGGTTTGCACCTTTTGCACAGCCGTCTGGCCATGAAGGGGTCCTTGCCCTTCTTAAGATCTCTTCCATTTTTCTTTATTTGGGGAGGGAGTTTTATCTTGCCCACTATCAAGATTAAGTCAGGTGTTGTCTGTTGTGAGCTGTGATTCTGGGCTGAAAATAAATGTAAACTGGAACTTAAACAAGTAGATGTTAAGAAATTTAATTGCATACACCATGAATTGCAAAATGATTTGTAGACAGATGTAAACGGGCTATAAGACTAAATGAGACCTTTTCTCCTTTAACCTTTAGACATCCTTGGGGAGTTGAATAAGCATGCTTGCTGTTTTTCAGTGTCGCTCTGCTTCATACAGCTCTACATATCTATAGTCAGCTCAGTGAGAGCAATTAGGGGTTAAGCACCTTGCTCAAGGTCAACTCAAAGGCAGGTAGTTGTTATTTAGTTGCCCCCATGCAGGCTGTGGATTTGAAATGGCAGCCTTATGGTCACTGTTGCTCCCCAGTTTGTAACGTCTCTAGTTGCACAGCACTGGTATAACATGCAGAAAGAGTTAAAAGCAAAGTAACAAAACATCAAATCTTTCGACCCGTGTTTATCTGTGAGAAGAGAGGTTGCAAGGATTGATGTAAGAGGATAATGAAATGAAAAGATTTAAGAGGATAACGTGAGGGAGGTCACAGGAAGGAGAGTGGGTCGGCATTGTGTCGGCACAGACCACTAAGGTGTACTCACAATGTCAAGATCCTGCGTGGAGTCAGGCTCGCTGCCAGTGCTCACTCTTCAGGTGCTTTGAGCCAAATTGGACTGATCCACAACAGATTAGTGTAATCCAGTCTCTAGTTTTAATATAGTCATACATCTCTGGAGCTGATTTCTTGCACCTCAGGAGACTAACACTGACTCCAAAAGGCTCCAGCCAATTATTCATGTTCCTCCGGTGGAGAGATTTGCGAGCTTGCGACATATGTTTTCATACAGCTGTAGAGATGGAGGGAAGTGATACTTATCCCTCCTTTAGAGGAGGCTGTTTATAGCAGCTCATCATCTCTGCACCAAATCCAGAGCAGCATCACAGCCTGTCTTTTCAGGCCCACTGAGTGTGCTTAAGTGTTTCAAAGCAGTGTTTAGCGATGTGTTTTTGTTTTGTTGTTGTGGTTTTATGTATATTACAGGAAGATTAGAGGAAGATTAGAAGGAGAAGATCTCAGTCTGACAAACTGCATCTCAGAACCGCACGTTATTTTTCTTAGTTTTATTTTTTCTCCAGACACAGCTCTCTTGGTCTGACAGATTGAGAGGTAACTTTATCAGAGTTTTCGTTTCATCATATTGTTACCAATCCAGAAACGTTTGATCTTTCCCACAGTCAACGGATCAGATGTCTACATGAACAGCTGTCTCTATGGCAACGGCACCGGCACCAGCTTTGTCGAGTCTCTGTTTGAGGATTTCGGTGAGTAGAAGGGACCGTGGCCTCAATTCAGTTCAGTTCACTGATCTCATTAGGAGGAAAAAATTTGTCCTTATTTTGCAGTGTGTTCATTTGATAATAACATTAACCCTTTGTTGTTCCACCAGATTGTGATTTGCACATGCTCAGCGCCTCCCCAGTGGAGCAGAAAGAGCAGAAAGAGGAGGAGGAGAAGACTCACCCTAATAAATCAGTAAGCTATCTACCTATCCATCTCTCCGTCAGTCTGCTCTCATACCTACAATTTCCTTTTGACACCCGGCTGTTTCTTTCCTCCAGACACCCACAGACACGCCCCCTCCCCTGCCCACCACTCCGCTGCCTGATGACTACTATGAAGAGGCTGTTCCTCTGGATCCCGGCTCCACCCCTCAGTACTTTACCACCACGATGCACAGTCAGTACCACACATACACACACACACACTCATGAATAATTTCTCTCAATTCCCTTAATCTTTTGATGTAACTTTCTCCTCTCCTCTCCTTCTCCCCTCACCTGCAGGCTCCAGTAACTCTGTGGAGGATGCCTACTATGAGGATGCAGACAATAACTATCCCAGCACCAGGATTAACGGGCCTCCCAAAAACTCCTGTGAGACTGCCCTCTATATTCTCCTTATCCATGCCAACCGTGCAGTATGAGTGGAGGCGGGTACTGATGTTGCAGGATGTGGAATGTATGGGTGGATGGATGCATGGATCCCGAAAACGTGTCAATTAATCATCCTCTCCAACACCCAGACGTGTTATTTTTGTTTCTCAGACAATGACTCAGATGCTCTGAGCAGTTCCTACGAGTCTTACGAAGAAGAGGAAGATGAGGCCAAGGGGCGGGACCGACCTCAGAGATGGACGGCTGAGGAGAGCTCTACCGGACCAATTAGAGACTGCCACATCTGTGCCTTCCTGCTGCGCAAGAAACGCTTCGGCCAGTGGACCAAGCAGCTGGCTGTTGTCCGTGATAATAAACTACAGGTAGATGGAGTCATTTTAAAGGAAATGGTGTTATGGGTATGTCGTTAGGATTAACAAGTGGGCACCTTCCATTATAAATGTGTCATTCAGTTATGCCCATTACCCTCCAGGCTCACTTATAAGCTTTGGTGTATCAGGACCTACAGCGTAGTAGAGGTGGCACAATTACACACATTCTTTACTCAAGTAGAAGTACGGATGCTTGTATAAAAAACGACTCTGGAAAAAGTAGAAGTGCTGCTTCAACTTCTTTATTCAAGTGAGAGTAAAGCATACAGGCTGTGAAATGCACTCGAAATATAAAAGTAAAAAGAAGCTTTCTGAAGGACATTTTCTACAGCCCCTTTTTGACAGCCGGCTGTTTCTGTTAATTGCTGCTCTGAATCTACTCTGCCGGCGACGTCGACTCGTTCACCTTCATCCATGCCGCTGCTAGTTCTCCCCGTCACAGGCATCACACTCACCAGACGCCATTTCTCTGCAGCCAAGTCTCCCTCTCTTGTCTCTTTTGTCTTGTTACGTCTGTTGTGTGTGATAAGCACAGATGAAGACACCAAGGGATCATCGTTTCTATGTGTTATTCCATTTAGGCTGAAATCGGCCTTGATGCTGACAATGAAAAAAAAAAAGAATAATAATAATAATTCAATGCATTAAAATTATAGTAATAAGGCCTGTTTTCAAAATGTGAGGAGTAGAAAGCACAGATGCTCGTGTTAAAATATAGGGAGTACAAGTAGAAAGTACTTATTACTCAAGTAAGGTACAGATACCTGAAAAAAAAGTATTTTTACTTCATTACCTCCCACCTCGGCAGTATACAACACTGATACTGAGCCAACCCGTAGGTTTACACCATCATATACAGTTATTCCCAGCCTCGCTACTGATTTCAACAACAATAATCTCATAAGACAGCCGAGTCAGTGAGTTTATACAACTGTGTGGAGGTGTTTTTTTTTTTTTTTGCTGTTTCAAGCTTTGGTTTAAAGGTTTGTACATTTTTGAAGCCTTGTATGCTATTTTCAGCTGTCAGAAACTTAATAAGAAACTTAACCCTCCTATTATGTTTGGGGTCAATTTGACCCCATTCAATGTTTAACGTCTCTAAATGAATGATTAACATTATTTTTTTTTGCTTCATATTTAATGAGTGTTCCTAATGTAATGGGCACTACCAGGTAAAGATGAAATTGACATGATGATATGTTTTCAATGTCCTGTTCACACTTTGTAATGCATCGGTTATAAATAACAAAAATCAGTACTTTGAAATAATATAAAGCCATTAAAACACCAAAAATTTATATTTCTTTCCAATTTTAGGTCAATCAGTGAGATTTTATGGTGATTTGCATATTTTTCCATAGTCGTGTAATAGGAATAAGTGGAGGTGGAGTGGAGTCATGTTTTATTTAAAGGGCTATTTAGGTAATCAACAAAGAAACATAAAGTACCTGACACATAAACTTCGGTAACAATTTTAATTATAATAATTTTGTAGAGGTTTAAAATGCTGGTGTCAAACTGACCCCAAACATAAAAGATGTCAGTAAATTTGAACATAACAGGAGGGTTAATAATTGTGTGCCTTTCTTGCCCTGAAAAGAAAAGATTTCTAATGAACAGTGAAGGGCTTTATCAGTTCAGTGCAGCATGACAGTGGATTAGATGAGGACCGTTTAGACTCAGCTGACAAAAGTGGAATGACATTGTGCTTTAATGGTTGAGTTTGTGGCCAGTTTGTCAGTTTAGTCTAAATAGTTCTTGTTTTCTTAGGTTTTTATTATTTTAGCTTTAAAGGTACACTTTATTCACTTGAAGCTACAAAAAACCTTGTTGCAGGTGTGCTGCCCCCGAAAGAATATATGTTTACCTTTTTAAGAAGTTAATTTTATACTAAACAATCTACAGCCTAAGCAACAAGCATCTGTAACTTTTTGGTACATTGCTGTGCTTTCTCCTCTGAGAGAGTATGTACATCTCCCTCTCTCTCTCTCCCTCTCTTATTTTTACCATCTTTCTCTCCTTCTAATAGTGCTATAAGAGCATCAAAGACAGCACCCCACACACAGAGCTCCCGCTGAATCTCTGCAACGTCATCTACGTCCCCAAGGAAGGCAGGAAAAAGAGGCACGAGCTGCGCTTCTCTCTGCCTGGAGGCGAAGCTCTGGTCCTGGCTGTTCAGAGCAAAGAGCAGGCCCAGCGGTGGCTCAAGGTACCTCTGCTCAGTGCGTTCATGTCAAGAGAGAAGGAGAAGGAGAAGGCTGGGGCTGAGAGAGACGAGGGTGATGAAGAAGATGGGGAGGAAGGCTGAGGAGAGGTGTTTGGTAGTGGAGCTGCACAATAAAGACAAATTATATTATAGAATATTCAACACAGATCTCTCAATATTACACATTCTCAGCCAATGAAAGACATTTTTAAATAAACATTTTAAATTAAATGTGAAATTTTATTTCATAAACCAGACTTGTGGCTCAGCACACAAGAGTTTTGAGCACTCTGATAAAATAATTTCAACCTCTATCAGTTTGGCAGTGAAAGTAGTCTTCAATTGACTGTTTAGCAACAAATGGCCCTGAACGTTTCCCTCTGTGTCCAGGTGGTGCGAGAAGTTGGCAGCCAATCCTGCAATAGTGAAAGACTGGAAGGCTCTCCTTCTCCCATTATACAGAGGAAAATGGAACTAGACAAGGTGTGTGTGCTTGTGTTTGCATCCCTGCCTCTTCATGTGTGTGACTTCATTTACTTTTTTCTGGGTTAGGGTTTTTTTTGTGTTATTTAGCACTAGATCAGTCAAGCATGGCAACATTTTTCTGCTCAAATAAAGGCTTCCAAGATCCTGCTCCTTTGCTATTTTGCGTTATAGGTTTCCTCTTATATCAATTTCTTCATATGTTGAGGTGAGTCTTCATCAGGTTTGAAGCCTCTGGTGATGAATTCCTAACCCTACATATCCAAGCATCTCGGCATGTGTCTCCTCTCTTTTCCTGTTCTTGCCTCTCCTTTTCTTCGGTCATGTCTGTCTGGGAAAAGAGCACAAGGTTGCTTCTGGTAGCTAAGGTTTTCCATCTTCCTTTTGCCAGGTGCTTTTGTCAGACAGGCAGGCATCAGACTCAGACAGCGGGCCTACAGGGGACAGTCTAACCACGGGACAGGGACCAGGACGGGACACCACTGAATCACTGAGTAGGTTTACCTTCTTTTACTTTTACTTTGTCCTGCAAGTGATATATTCCTTTTTCACTGCAACACACCGAGGGGAACGTTACACAGCTCTGTCCGGGCACCACTAACACATACAGAGCAGAATACATCAGTAACCGAGAGCATCATGCAGTAAGCACAGTAGAATTGTGCAAAAAAGGTAAGAACTGAGCACAGTGAGATTTCTCATAAGCCTGTTTAGGTTTTTCAGCCCATCTGCACTGTGGGAGGTGATGACTGAAATTTGTTCAGAGTGTAACTTAAAGCTGTGAATTAGATCATAATGACATTTTCAGAATAAATTATATTATGTTCACTTTTTGGTGTAGGTTTTGAAGACTTGCCAGTTTTCTCTGTCGGTGATGTATGAATTAGGGGGCAGTGATGTGTATTGGAAACTGGCAGCTATAAAATCATTTCATACACGGCATTTAGCCGGGCAATAAAAATGTAATTAATGATGATACAAAACGCATATGAGCGCTATTCATGTCGGTTTCATTACTTGGACATTGTTCCGAGAACATAACATGAGTAGTTAAATTTAGGGAGTGAAAGTAACAAGGACACACAGAGAGCAAAGATACACAAATGAGAACGCGATCATAAGCATGCACACTTCTGTGTTTATCTATCCACAAAATCAGGAAGGATGAACCAGGGGATCCATGAATACAGGTCAGCACAGTCATGTTATTTCAGTGTCGCTACAAACTGTTTACTGGCCGAGAGGCTCTGAGCCTGAGGGGACATGAGAAAGAGGGAGGGAGAGACAGGAAGTGAGGCGCGAGCAGATATGACATCCGTCCTGTCTTCTTCCTGCGATTGTCTTCCACTGACATCATAGGAAGTGGGCTGGGCCGAGCGCCGCAGCACCTGGACTCGCTGTGTGGATGCAAACACGCTCTAGGGTTGCTGTGTTGTTTTGTTGAATTGCATAACTGAAATTAAATACAGTGTATTTTTATTTGACTTGAGAGCGTAGCGATATTTGGCTATTTCTAACCACACTGACATGATGTGGCCTTCATTCATAAAGGTTTATTGTCATCTATTTTCCATCTCAAGAGTTTAATGGGAAGTTTTTACATGAACACCTTTTAATTATGCTAGTGTATCTTCAAATAAGCTATGACTCTGAGATCTCATCTCTTTCACACACACACACACACACGCTTGCTTTCAGACAGGGGGAAGCGCGGGGCGTTTTCCGAGCTGACGGGGTCGATGAGCCGAGCGGCAGGAAAGAAGATCAACCGGATCATCAGCTTCTCCAAACGGAAACCCCCCTTACCGGGAGACCCGCCCTCCTCTTCTGGTCACCATGACAACCCACGCTGTGGTAAGGCCAGGGAATGATTCAGTCGCTGATTGGCTGCTTGACTGATGGATGGGTAGATTGATTTGTTTTGTGATTGGTTGATTGATGGTTGGTTGTCTGATTGACTGACTGAGTGATTGATCAGCTGTTTGTCCCAACTAACAGTTATGTTGTCTTTTAATGCAATAAATAAATAAATAATTTACAGTAAGTGGTAGCCTAAGTAATTTGACAGGACTGTATTGAAAAGTGATGAATGAACTGGGATTGAGGAAAGTGTAAATGAAATTGAATACATTAATATGCAGTACAGCAGTGAAGAAAATAGCAACAAACTAATAAAATGTGTCCAGTCTTTGAAAATAAAATTAAATAAATAAAGAACAAAAGAAAGAATGACTTAAGGCTCAAGTACCATCATAAAATGCAGTTTTCACTTTGTATTTTAAATTAAGTGAATTGAACATAAAGTGACCCTAACCCTCATAGACTATAAACTTGTTAACATTTTTTTTTTGCCCTGCATCTGTTTTTCTGCACAGGCTACCTTAACGTGTGTCTGAGCGGCTCTTGGAAGGAGCGCTGGTGTGTGGTGCAGAGTGGGAGCCTGCACCTCCAGAAGGACCCCGGGGACCAGCGGCCCCCAGTCGTTGCGGTGCCCCTTAAGGGGGCCGAGGTGGTAACAGGGGGTCTCGGGCCCAAACATCCGTTCTCCTTCCGCATCCTGCAGGGGGGCAGCGAGCTGGCAGCTTTAGAGGTACAGCAACAACAAAAAAAAAAAAGTTGAATTGGCTGAAAGGCTGCAGATCCGTTTGCAGTTTGCAGTTGTTTTTCATCACTTCAGCTCCATTATCTCATGTCTGCTGCAGTCACAGTTGAGCACGCTGAGAAACTAGCTAAAATATGGACGGGTGAATTTGTGTGTGTGTGTGTTTGTCTGTGTGTGTGTGTGGGTACATGTCCACCAGGCCAGCTGTTCTGAGGATCTGGGCCGCTGGCTGGGTGTGCTGTTTGCAGAGACAGGCAGCACCACGCTCCCTGAGGAACTGCACTATGACTACATCGACGTGGACACACTCACCGACATACGGCACGCTGCCAGACACTCCTTCCTGTGAGTCACTCTGTGTGTGTGTGTGTGTGTGTGTGTGTGTGTGTGTGTGTGTGTGTGTGTGTTCATGCATGTATCTGTGTCGAGTTTTCCATTTCTTGTAGGGGTGTAACAAATCATTCACTGCAACAATGCACTGATTGTAAATTCTGCAAATTCAACTGAATCAGTCTGCTGAAAGAAATAAACTGAATGAATTGCTTGATTTTGCCCCAAATTGGATTGATTCATCCCCAATTAAATAAAAAAAAAATTAAAAAATGAACTTTGTGGTAGAGTAGCAACTTTTAAATACATGTTAATGTAATTCTATTGTGTGATCACATTTCAAGAGTAACGAGTCTTTTATTATTTCACTTGTTTATTAATGTATATGAAATTTTGTCTGAAAACACTGAATCAATGGTTTACTCTAATCACAGTTTACTCAAACTCGAACTGAATGGAATTGTTCCAGAAAAAGAAAAATCGTTCTTAAATCAAATTGCCAACTAGTGAATTGTGAATGGGACTTAAGCCAAAAGATTCACGCGCCCGCTTAATTGCAGGAAATAAACAATCCTCTGCTGCGGTCCTTTTTTCTCGCTCTCTCAGGTGGGCTACCACAACCACTTCCTCCAGCAGTGCTTCAACAGACTCCAGGATGTACGATGAAGTCTACGAAAGTGTCCTGGTAAGAAAACAGTACAAATCTGCATGAACATTTTGCCCTTTTTGTCTGTTTGTGTGTTGAATATGCTCTCTACATGCTTGTGCATCACTAGTGAAGCTTTAGTAAATGTGTGTTTGCAACCAAAAGCTTCCAACCTTTTTTTTGGTAAGGAAACTATCACATAACACATAACTGAACTGGCCACGTAACATTTTTCAGCCACATTCCTGAAGCCTCCAAACTCAGAGAGGCTTCAAGCTCGCTGTTATCTCCCTTCTCACTTTTTCCTCTCCTTCCTTTGCCATTTAGCTTTTATCCAAAGCACAATGCATTATGATGACTGCTTACATATTTTATCTAGGTGTCCCCACTTTCTTCACACTGGAACCCCTGTAGGTTTCACCAGACTGATATTTTTAACTTTTTTTTCTATTTCTGTCTATACCAAAGGAGAAATATACATTCATATTTCAACACACCATGCAAAAAGTCTGCATTTATAGTATTGTAAATACCATAAATAACATAAGGTGATTTTATGCATCTGAAAAAATGGCATATGTGGACTGGTTATAGTGTCGGTAATACACAAAATTTTGCTTATCCCTCTTTTGCTGTATTCAGTTTTGTCTTGTTATGACCAACAGAAACATGCAGAGTAATGTAAATGCCAAGCACCATGCACTTGCTATAAATTGAATTTTCCCTTGCTGTGTTGTTTTTCCCCTCCCCTGCAGGAGGGGGCAGTAGAGAGCACACAAGGCCAGGTGAGACGCCACGCCTCCTTCTCCAGCAGAGACTCTGATAAAACCGAACAACAGGCCACGATCAAGAGACACACCTCCAGTAAGTCTCATCAGTAGACTGTCCTTTAGTTTGCTTTCCGAGGCTCATTCATGCTGGTTATGTAAACTCTGAATGTTATTTGAAAGACATAATAACTAGTAGCATTATGGCCTCGGCCTCCTTCCTGCACTGAAAGCCGTCAGCTGTGCCAAGCTCTGGGGCTTCTGCATCATGTTTCCAGTGAAAAGCAAAGAAGACCACAAGCTCACTGATAATGATACGCCCACTGATGTTGGTGCATCCCTTCCAGCTATTCATAGATGCCAACTCTGGGTTAAAAGGAGGCATCGACATTGGAACTTTTACCACAACTCCAATATCTGATATCAAAGGCCCTGAGCAGTTTGTCAGAAATAAAAGCATCTGTCTTGATTTTCTGTTTTTTGGCACTCACAAGCCTGTATTTCTCAAATGGTAAGAGGAAGAATGATTTTATAACCATTATTTTGTCTTGTGACTCCCGAAGTGATGGTCCAAAGTAACACTGTCAAGTGAAAGTAATGAATCATTGGTGTCCATTGATATTTAGAGGTTTGGACTCGGTTGGTATTGGCATTGAAAAGAGATATCAGTGCCTCCCTAACAGCTGAAGGACGGACTTGCTCTTCTCTATTGCTCTTCCTGTCATAAAGCTGCGCTGCTAGAATGAAATAAATTGGGGATGATGATGTTAATGATGAGACTTGATTGACATCCTGGCTTGGTTTCTGTCAGATGTGAATCAGTACGCGCGGTATGGGAAGACGCGTGCAGAGGAGGACGCCAGGAGGTACCTGAGGCAGAAGGAGGAGCTGGAGAAGGAGAAGGAGGAGCTAAAAAACACACTGGTGTCCCTACGCAAGGAGAGGAAGGAGGTCAAGGAGGAGATGAAGAGCAGCGCAGGTCAGAGACAAATCACACACACACACACAAACACACAGCACTTATTAAATTGCTTTTCGGCTGAATCCCGATGCGCTTCGTTTGGGTGGGTGTGAGTGCTCTAATCTAAGCCTGGGGCGCGCCAAATGCTCTATTCAAACCCGAGTCAGTTTCAAAGAGGTGGTCCCGGATCTCTTCCAAGCCAAGTGGAGTGGTTTGTTTGAAGTGCGAACGGTAACCTCATTACATGTTTTGCATCAGTGCACATGACTGTTGCCAAGGCATCACAATACATCAAAAGACATTACAGCTAATTTCATCAGAGAGACAGTCAGTGACGGAAAGAGTAATACAAATTAGTACTCAAGTAGAAGTACTGCTACTTTGCTGATATTTTACTTAAGTAGAAGTTCTGCTGTAAAAGTCTACTCAAGTAAAAATTTTAAAAAAAAAAGTAGCTCATTTAAAATGTACTTGGAGTAAAATTTACTGAGCACACGCCTCAAACTAGATTCGTTTAAAGGTGCATTCTGCAAATTTGCCAAGCGTTGATTGAAACGAGGACCCTGTAGATTCACCTGACAAATGTGGAATAAGCACGTTATATGATGGCTGAGTCTACATGGCTCTCATCGTTAGGTCCTCACTTCCATCGGCCACGTGCAATTTTTCATCGTGCAGCTTTTATTGGAAATTTGGAAATGAACCAACAAAGTAGAAGCAGGTTCCTCTCCTCATCTCTGTTGACTGAGCGCTCATTGTGAAAGTTTCCACAATCTGTCATCGATCATTTGTACTTAAGTAAATGCACTTGCACTTACTTAGTAAACGTGCTGAAGTAAAAATAAAATGACTAACTTTAAAATTTTAAGTGCACAAAAGAGCTACTCAATTACAATAATGTGAGTAAATGTAATTAGTTACTTCCACCTCTGAAGTAGGCGAAGAAGAAGTACTAGCAGGCATATGCTGGAGCCTGGAAGCGTATGATTCAGTTAAACCATGGCACTGGTGTGTCTTTAGTCTTCTGTGTCGGTCCTGTGCTTAAATGTTAGCATGCCGTTTTGGAAACACACGGCAGACCAGCATCCTCGCCAGTCGAAGTCGTATCAGTCTCTCTTGTTCTGTTTCATGAACCGTCCTTTGATGAGCAGACAACAAAAGGAGGGTGACTGTTCCATGGTTCAGGATATTCCTTGTATTATGAACGAAACCTTATCTCTTTACACACTTTCTGCCCTGACCAGTAATAACCAAGCTTATCTCTGCTTCAGTCTGCTTTCATTTGATCCGTGTGAAAGCCAGCCGAACCAAAATAAAAACGGTTAACGGTGTATCAAATGAATTGTTAGTCCGGACCATGTGGTAAAAGCAACTTGGGCTTCTTAACCCCACTAACCATGTGTGCAGGTCAGGGTGCAGAGCAGCGGTTAGCCCAGCTGGAGGCGCTGTGCAAGCAGAAGGAGGAGGAGAGGGTGGAGCTGGAGCTCAGACTGACCGAGGTCAAAGAAAACCTGAAGAAATCTCTGGCTGGAGGAGTGCTGGGGCCTCCCACCGATACCAAGATCAGCACCAAGGTAGGCAGTTTTTACAAAAATACAAAAACGTCCCAAACTCACCTGCTTCAGGATTTCTACAAACCCATACACCACTGCCAAAAAAAAGTCTGCTCTGTCTATTATCAATCAAGGCCCATCCCACTACTACTGCACGTCTTGTGGGATTTATGATTGCTTCCTTGGCTCTGCTTCCTTTGAGCTGTTTTTTGTTGTGCACACCAGACTTTTAAAGTGCTATTAAATGGTACAGCTGTGCTTTATCATGCTGGATTTATTTTTCACCAGAGGAGCATATTCGTTGCTCTCAGTTCATTATACCACTTTAGATTTAATTTAGTGCTACTCTTTAAATGAGAAAAACCTGACAGCTGTTTGTTGCTGTGTGTGTGTGTGTGTGTGTGTGTGTGTGTGTGTGTGTGTATTTGCATATGCAGGCACAGGGCAATAAGGTGGAGAAGGTTTACAGTGAGTCTGTGCCGGTCAACTCAGCATCTGAGCTCCGTAAACGGCCTCCATCTGTTTACGCTTCCTCGCGGGGCAACGTCATGCAGAAGGCAAAGGTAAGGAGTGTGTGTGTGAGTGTGTGTGTGTGTGTGTGTGTGTGTGTGTCTGAGAGAGCAAGTATGTGTTTGTATCTGTCTGGTGTGTAACAGATGGCACCCGGGTCACCCTTGCAGGCTACAAAGATTCCCCAGCTGGCCAAAATAGGGGAATTCCCCATGATTCATTACAATATTTGGAATCATAAGACTCTTGTGTACATGAGTCTGTATGTGTGTGTGTGCTTCTGTGTGTGTGCCAGTGTGAGAAAGGTAGAGAGAGAGAGAGAGAGAGAGAGAGAGCGACATGTTTTCCTTACTTTGTGCTGTGTCATGGTTTCCAGGAGTGGGAGTCGAAGAAGGGGACCTAAGCACGACATCAGACAGATCAACAGATGAATTCACGGAGAGAGGGGGCTGTGGTGTGACTTGAATGATAGGCAGGTGGAGAGGTAGAAGAAGAAAAAGGAAGAACTGGAAATAAGAAGAGGAAGAGGAGCATGGGAAGGAGGAGGAGGAGGAGGAAGAGGGGGGACTCTGGCACATCCTCCTCTCCTGTATGCATTTACAGGCTGCATGATTTATAAACCGCTGTAAATACCAGTACAGTGTTATTATATAAGGATCACCATGAGTAGGAACTATGTGTGTATGCCTGTGTGCTTGTGTGTGTGTGTGTGTGTGTGTGTATGTGTGTGTGTGCTCAAAGTGGTGCAGTTTGCAGAGGGCTGCAGAAAGTGAACATGTGATACAAGATAAAAGCATAGCAAAGGGATCGAGGGCATGGTTCATTAGCATCTCGAGTTCACAAGTTCAAACCCCAGATGACTTGCAGAGATACTGTGTCATGGTTTTCAGGCTGAACTTCCTGAATCATCTTAGTGTTTTATCAGCGCCGTCCACTGATGGAGAGAAAGTGTTTTTGCCTCTTATCATTTTTAAAAGGTTACATGGCAAGACACGATGTATCGTTATTATCTTAAATTATGATTATTGGTATAGTAAAACAGTAGCATTTCACATCTTGTGATGTGTATTTGAACCAATACGAAAGCATACAGAGTATGGCACTGTTCATGAAACCAAGAGGTAAATGTTTATTACTGCAATGTGAAAATAATTTAAAGGTGCATTAGGCAAAATTTCAAATGGTGAATTGAAGCGAGGACCTTTTAGACCCAGCTGACATATACTTGGAGTAGGCATGCATTTTATCAGTGAATTGATCCAATGGATGAGAACCATGCAGAGTCAGCCATAAAATTATGTTCATGTTCCACGATTTTTGTCAGTTGAATCTCAAGGGTCCTCACAAGAGTCACCCCTCGACAACACATTTTTTAAAAAAAATGTGTTTTTGTGTTCCACTGTTCCTGCCTATATGTATATTTTTTTCATATCTGACTTTTGCACTTTATCATGTTGTATTTTGTGATCCAATAAATGTCTTGGAAATACGTGTCAGCATCCCTCTCATCAATTTTATTGAATGTCGACACCATTCATCACCCAGACATAAACACGCTCACACACAGTAGCAAGTGTCCCATATTTCAGAGGATAACTTTACTCGCCTGTTAAGTTCCATTTAATTTTCACATTTTCATAGTCCCACATCGGTGCAGTTTTTTTTTTCAGCTTAATGATTTTTAGAAGCCAACACTGCCATCACAATTCTCCCAAATCACAAGCACCATCTAGCTGTGGCATCTATTTATAACTATCCTTTCAATTTTCTGACTAAAAGGCCCAACAGGAGCAAAGCGTTAATAATGCACTAGCTGGCACTTCCATAACTGCGGTGAGCAGGACTCGCTTCTCTTGTAACGCCCTGTTCGATGCAAAACAGACAGAGAAAGACACCGGCACGGGTGAAACCGACAGATAAAAACAGAAAGATGAGGGAGAGAAGACAAGACAGCCATTTAACTTCCTTAGAAAGAGTTTATTTAGTGCATTTCTAGTTTGTCCACAGCAGGAACCAAAATATTAAGTTAATCTGTGCTCCCATTGGTTCACCAGAGCTCTGATGGAAAACCATTGGTCCGCTTGTGTCCTGGTGCAATACTATTGGTCCAGTAGTGTTCTTACACCCTCCCGTTGGTTCACTAGTGTTCTGGTTTGACACTATTGGCTCACTAGTGTTCTGTTTTGGTCAGGAACACATAAGACCAGGAAAATGGACCTTCGGCATGCTGCTACTGAGCAGAGGTCCACAAGCTTCCATGCAACAACAAACAAACAAACAAACGACAATGACAACAACAACAAACGGAAAGATAAACAACGGCGTTGGTTGTAAGAAGTAAACACGGAAGCATATACAGTATACCTCATTTTAACCTGCTAGAGCCCTCAGGAGGTTAGTCTGATATACAACAGATCTTAAAAAGGTAAAATCCCCCCAACCCCGACACGCATGCGTGCGCACACACTCTCTCTCTCTCTCGCTCTCTCTCGCTCTCTCTCTTGCTCACACACACACACCTCACCTATGTACAGTGTGTACTCGACCACACGCACAGGCGCACTTGCATGCAAACAAATGATCAATCCTCATAGTTAGAAGTGTACAAGGAATACTTTCGTCATTTTTGAAAAATATGACTTAACCCCATGAGCTCTGTGTAAACATAGCATACGATAGAATAGATAAAGGTCTTTCTTTCCGCCTCCCTTCATTCTTTCCCTGCTTCCTTCCTTCCTTTCTCTGTCGTTCCTTAATGTTCTCGTCTCTTGCCTTGTCACAGCAGTAGCTTAGTAAATACTGGGACTCTTTGGTTCTCTGTCTGTAACAGTCTGTCTGTTTATCTGACTGTGTGACTGACTGACTCTCTCTCCCTCCTTCTATCTTCCTCAGATGTTCGGGTATGATACAATATCTGGAACAGCAGTCAAGGGAAGAGTAGCGGATCTCAGATTCACACCTCCTGTTCCTCTGCAGATCAGAGCAGCAGAGCCAGATGGATTGATTGTCCTTGATTTATTTACATCACAGTCAGTCACAGTGGGGTCCGTAAGGGGAAGAAAACACTCCTCCTCCTCCTCGTCCTCCTCCTCGTCCTCCTCCTCGTCCTCCTCCTCGTCCACCTCCTCTTCCTCCTCCCCTCCTCTTTCCTCCTCTGTCCTCCCTCCTTCTGCTCCTCCTCTGGCTCCTTCTCTCTCCTCCTACCCCTCAAAAGCCTGATGTGTGGGCATGTCTGCCTGAGATCTGTGTCTGTGTGTGTGTCGGTGCATGTGCGTATGTGCGTGTGTGTGTGTGTATGAGTGTGTGTATAAGGGGTGAGGGTGAGGGGGGCTAGGAGGAGTCGTTGTTGCTCGGGGTCTTCCCTCCACCGTTCAGTAGAGCCGAAGCGCTGCGACTCTTGGTTGGCGTCCCGCTGCCTGACCGCGAGAACTCCGTCAGGTCATGGAGGGAGGGCTCCCTGTACATGGCCACTACACACACACACACACACACATTCACAAAAAGAATATTGAAGTCACTTTAACATGGTGTTCACAGTGGAGTCTGGTTTATATAGAGTTCATTAGTTTTGTGTTTATAGCCCAACCTGTTATTCTTATCGACTGATAAGTTTGTGGAAGGCCAAATTCGATCTAAATTATGACAAAATCAGTGTATCACAAATTCAATTTATTGTAATTGGATCCATTATTAGCTCCTCGTAACCACCCCAAATACCCCACCACACCTCCTTCCTGAAGCTCAAATATAAAGAGGGCAATCAAGTTAAATCTGGTTTTAGGACAGCTCTTGATTTACCATTAAAGGGAAATTCTACCAAAATGTACCTAACAAAAGTGGTAAACTGTGTTTAAGTGGCTTCATCCTCCATAATATCTGCTTTCTAGTAACAAAAGGACACAGTTTTGCTTAGGCTTTCCAAAGTTTTTTGTTACATGAACCATGAGCTCAACATTTTGATAAATGCCATCCACTGGCATCATACAACTTCACTGACTTACAAAAACATACGTCTATTTTGAAAACATGAAAATGTTGCATATGGGGACATGAGATTATCCCTTTTTTTTCTATATAGGGATATGGGCCCAATACGAGGGGTACATGCAAAAGGATTGCATTTGAGCACTGAAAAGCCAGAGGCACTGCACTGCTATAATCACAATGGTATATTAAACATGAGTCATTATGCTGAGGTCATTCATTCTGCTAATGACTGGTCAACACGCATGTCCTACCACACATCTTAACACAAACTCTGTATCTTGAAGAATTAAAGAGTTAAAATTTTAGAGAAAATCAGTTTTCCTCCTTAATATGCAAATGTATGCAGGAAGGTGCTCCGAAAATATCATCAGATCATCCGCAGTGGAAACATGTAGTGTATGTATTGTACTGTTCCCTTTTTATGACCAACATCTTATTGTATTTTTAATTTCTCCTCTCACCATTACTGCTACCTGGAACAGTATTAACATTGATTTCGATTAGGGTGATGTGATGTTCATAAAGATGTTAATTGTACCTCCTTTCAGTACGACCAGTATTGGCACATGCTGTATTAGCTAGCCTACATATTGTGCCAGCATCATCTGGTCCAAACAGTAAGATTCAAGAAAAAATGGACATCACCCATATTTCTGTCCAGCAAAATCCAGAACAGTTCTCATCTTAAAAAAAAAAAAAATGCATGCACCCAATAGCCTTCCCCCCAAAACCAGCATCAGGACAGACAAAATATATGCCTGGCCATTGTGCTCATACTGCTGGTGCATCGAGCATGAAGATGGCTAAAATGTTTCAGTCTGCTCCCACCTGTGAACTATTTGCAGACTAAGTGGGCCAGAGAAGGAAGTGGAAATTGGAGAAATATGGCACGGCCCCTCAGATCGCCTTATAGATCCTATAGATCTACTACTGAGATTATCATTGCATTGCAGCAGCTGCTCCACCCTCAACCACAAATCTCTACAGAGAGCGATAAAAAAACAGCAGAGTGTATCACAGGGAGTGAACCTCCAGCTATGTGGGACTTGTACTCCACTTAAGGGTTCTACAGAAGGCCTAAAAAATCATCAGAGGAACCCAAACCCACCCTGGACACAGGCTGTTCTCCCCACTCCAGTCTGGTAATCAGCACCAGAGTGCGAAGGCATGGACCAGCAGGTTCACAGGTTGTTTCTACCTCCAGGCTATAGAATACTTAAAGGTGCACGATACAAAACTGTCAAAGGTCAACTGAAGTGAGGGTCATTTGGACTCAGCTGACAAAAATCGTGGAATAAGTTCAAACTCAATTGATTCAGGGTGCTTTCACTCACGTGGCTTGTTTGCTTTGTGCTGAATCAGGGGCTAAAATAATCCAATTGTTGCATTTGTCCCTTGGTTCTTTTTATGTCCAGACGGTCCAAAGTTGTTAACAAATGCCATGCCCAAGCAAACTGTCCTCTCATTGGTCAGAGATCAGCGCCTCAGGGCTCTTTGTTTTCCCGCAGAGAGATTTGTAATGACATCAACATACTTCAGTTCAGTTCTGACCTTTGGAGATCATCAGCTTGTGTGCGTGCAAGTGTGTGTGTGTATGTGTGTGTGTATGTGTGTGTTTGGTCGTAACACATTCTCCTAAAAATTACTCCCCCTACAACTCAACTGCATTCTGCATTCTCAACCAGATTAGAGCGAGAGACATATTTCGTTGTGGGTTATGTTTGTTTCTGACATCATAAATACATTTCTAATCAACATATCTTTGTCTCATACAACTAAACTGCATTCTTAATTACGTTTAGAGGGAAACAGTGAGTTGTTTCGGTCGGCTGAGTTGATCACATTCTCCCTGCAAACGAACTGCTCCAGGGTTCGATTGGAAGCAAGCCACCAACCCGTTCTTGGCGATCCCTCTTGTTTTGTCCCGCATCCAAGTGGGATTGCTGTGTTCAGACAGCCCAAATGTACCAATCTTTTCGAGGTAAATGCTGCCGGTTTGAAAGCAACTGCTCCAAACAAGCCAAGTGTGAAAGCACCCTTTGCAAATAGTCACCAGGTGCACAGTCAGTGCTCACAGCTGCGTGTACACAGAAGAAAGCAGTGCTGTGGAGCAGAGCACTGGTGTTGTCTGTGGAACCAAATATCAAATTCTGTGATTATTCCACGCTTTTTGTTAGCTGAGTCCACATGGTACTCACGCCCTACAGTTTTGTATAGTGCATCTTTACATTCATTCATTCATTCATTCATCTTCTAAACCGCTTATCCTCACAAGGGTCACGGGTGGTTGATGGAGCCTATCCCAGCGCTCATCGGGCGGAAGGCTGCATCTTTACATTGACTTTAATTTTCTCCATTTTAACCAACACTTTGACTGTCATATCTTATATTCTCTTGTATTTTTCTACTTTCATAATTACTTTATACTGACAGATACTCTTACAAATTCAGCCTGTATAGGTTGAATATCTGACTTCACACCTTCGTTTTGCACCTTCAAAGATATAAATATCAGGGCTGGGCGATATCCACAAAATCAAATATCATGATGCTTTTGACTAAATACATCAAAATCAATATTGTGACAATACTGTAAGCATTATTTTTTTGTGCTCTCTTAAGATATTTACACACAAGACATTTTTGATAATACACAATCAGTAATGTAGATATGACGGCCAAGCAGACAAATAATAGAACAGCTAGAACGGTCTAGTAAGTTCAGGAAACAGCATCATTTAATTGTTGTGTAGCTTTTAAAACCAGGAAAAGACAACACTTATGCCATATCACAATATTGCAATATCCAAAATCCCAAACATATCTAGTCTCACAGCACAATACTGACACAGAATCAGTATATTGCCCTGCCCTGGTGTGTATCTTATTATACTGCTGCATTATTCAAATAAGCCAGCAAAATGTGCATTGCATCGTCCATTACTAGAAACCACTGCAGTTCATGCTGCTGTAAGCCTTACCTTTTAGGGGTTTAGGGATGAAGTGGGCAGCGGCCTTGTTCTTTTTGACGTGGTTCCCCTTCATGACCCCGCCCTCCTTGTTGAGTCCCAGGTACCAGGCCCGGCCTGAGGCCTGCTGCCGGTACAGCATGGAGGAGTAGGTGACGTAGTAGTTCTCAAATACCGACTCCTTGAACTTACACTCCGGGGTGAAATGTTCCTAGATGGGTAGGTGTGACGGAAGGTGGCACAGTGATTGGGAGGGAGGTGGGAGGAGAGAGAGGGGGAGTTAGGCACCAGTTTGCTCAGGAAAGTCTATTAAAAAACATTCAATCATTCCTCCATCTAGCCTTCATCCATCAGTCGGCCCGCTGCTTGAATCATTAACTCAACCAGGCTGTAGTCTCAGAGAACAAACTGCACCAACTTAGGACAGCTGACATTTGCATTTCCTTATTCCTGTGTCTCCATGGTAACCAGCTACTCCCTAGAATACCAACCAGCCCACTGAGAGAAAGATGGTGCCCAGGTTGCCGGGGGAAACGGAAAGATACAGAGAGAATACTCCTGCTCTCTTTCATCCGATATTCCTATACGCATCTTAAAACGCATAGGATTAGAGTACGTGTGCAATCACCAGCCTGATTCTGCGTTGCAGGGATTTGTGCTCAAGTACCACGACAATAGGGATGCATTGTTTGTGTGAGTGTTTGTGTGTGTGTGTGTGTGTGTGTGTGTGTGTGTTGTGCATTTAATATCAGGTGAGAAGATTGAACAAGTGATACTGTATCAGTTCTTTGACAGAAGCCAACACCATCAGCATAATAACACAGTCCATCCTCTACTGGATTCAAAGGGCCAGATACTGTCTGCTATATGTCAGCACAGAGTTGACACAGACAGTTACTATAGCATAAAGGTTGCGGGTTCAATACCCAACATAAACAAGATGAGGCATTCCAGTTCTGTACTGGCAACTGGAAGTTGGCTACAATTATATTTACAGCATCACTCGCTTCTGAAGTGCCCTTGAGCAAGGCAGTTCAAAAGATAACACATTTAAGGGGGGTATAAGTGTATATCTCCTGTGGAAGAGTTCAAAGCCGAATTTCAACAGCCTTAAGGAAAAGGTTAATAAAGTAATCCTCCTGTCAAAGACTGACTGCAGCGAGATGAACAAAACAAGGCCAGAGGACAATCTGAAAGCAACCCTGCAAAATCCGCAGTACAAATAGGCATGGAGGCTCAGGCACTGGATCATAACACCTGGTAGCAGCTGACTCATAAGGCAAACTGCATTTAGAGGATCAATGTGATGAAAGGATGGCGATGAAAGAGCTCTCGCACCCAAAGCCGCTGCCCCATCCCTCAGTTACATGTGTCACGCCTCAGGCTTGGGCTACGGCTCGCAGATCAGCTTGTGCAATCATGTAAAACCATAACTCAAAGACTCGTGAGAGATCTGTGTAACTGATGGATAGATTGTAATAATAACGTTGTGTGTGTGTGTGTGTGTGTGTGTTTGTGTGTGTGTGTGCTGACCTACCGAGGTGTAGAGAAAGCCCTCGTTGTTCATGGCCAGGTAGAGTTTGGTTTGGACACCCTGGATGGCCACCACACGAAGCCCCACTGGGATCAGGTTGAACACAGCTACGCACGTACACCACCACCCACACACACAGAGACACACACACACACAGAGATACAGACACGCACACACACATATGCAGCCAAACACATGAGCACCCACACGGCGAACACAGGGGGAAACAAAGAGAAAAAAGCATCATCAATATCAATGTAGCGTCGGGAGGATGACACCTCCATTTTGCCACTGAAAAGCTATTTTACGAGGTCGGTCAGGCGCTAAGGGTACTGGAATAAAGTGATAATTTACTCGTTGGTGTTAAACACAATGAAAGCTCAGAGGGCAAGATTAGGCTTTTCAAAAGGCAAGGAGTAAAGGTTAGAGATTGGTAAACATTTGGTGGTGTAGGTTTTAGAAATCAGTGTTTGGCAAATGTTGAGGGTCGGGGACTGCAGCCTCCACAACCATTAATCTAAATGAAAAGAAAGAGTCTTGCTATTGAGCAGCAATGTAGCAAAGAAGACATTTGCAAGTAGACTGATGCTGCAAAGTGCAGTAACAACTGCTCTTTGTGAATTTTAAACACAGCAAGATCCATAAGCATAAGTATTTGAACAGCAACACGCTGTTTGTGCTCCACAACCTTAATACTTTACATAAGTGATGCATTGGCTCTAAGATTAAAGCGCAGACTGTCAGCTTTAATTTAAGGGTATTTCCAAGCATACAGTTAACAGAAAAAACAGTTACAAGAACTACAGGCATTTATATATGTCGTACACACTTCCATTTCAGAGTGCCAACAATATGTGGACAAACTAAAATTAGATCCATAAAGTAGACACTGCGAGAGAGTAGTTACTATTTATATCACCAGACTTTTAGTGTCTGATTGTCAGGGTGTTTTTCTCAGGCATTTCACATTTAGCAGGGAGAACCAACCATTAAAGTTATTCATGTCTCCATGAGCTCTGTAGCAGGAGCATAATTATTCCAGGCAGTTTGATGAGTCAGACTCTTATTTAATTATACTCATTTAGCCAACCATGTTCTCTATAATGACTATGGTTATAACTATGGAGACATGGATTACATGGATTACATATTCAAACCCAATCACAGTCGACTGATTTCATGTGGGTAGGCATTTATGGGTTTCCACTATGTAATCATTTAATTGTAGTGTACTTTGTTGTTTGTCCTATCTTTGTTTTGTTATACAATACTCAATGCTGTGAAAAGTAGCAGCGATTAATGCATGACTGTGGCATTGCCATCTGTAAAAGGGGGGAATGGTTATTCTGCAGCACAACCACTCCGTATCAACCAGTTAATGAGAGTGTGTGTGTGTGTGTGTGTGTGTGTGTGTGTGTGTGTGTGTGTGTAAATGGATATGTATGATTATAGGTTTTTGACAGTAGAGAGGCAAAAAAGAGGTTTGGAGGCTTTTTTTTTTTTTTTTTTTTTTTTTTTTTT
>OMLB01008223.1:9649-33570 GCA_900302555.1 Myripristis jacobus | reverse complement strand
AACACATACGGAATAAATACATAAAGGAACATACCGTAAAATATCCTGTTTTTAAAGGCTACAATTCGCTTAAAGTGGACATGAACTTTTTCAGTCCTGCTGGTATGTTACATTGTGAGCAATATGGAAAACAAAATCTCTAAATTTGAGCCTACTTAAGGGAAAATCAGAGTTTAAGGGGTTAATCAGTAACAGTCCACAGCAACAGCAAGACGGTCAAGTGTAGAGAATGATCTGGAGCACTGTTTTCATTTAGCTGCAATAATGAATAAAATAAAATAAAATAAAATAAAATAAAATATAATAAAATAATAAAATAAAATAAAATAAAATAAAATAAAACATTAAAAATAAATAAAGAAAGAAATAGAAATTAAAATTGTATGAAATTGGAATAAACAAACAAACAAACAATAAATGAATAAGTAAGTAAGTAAGTGATAATACGATAAAAATTCACCACTAAAAAACAAAAGGGGGCCATAAATGCACAGCATATTATCAGTACCTGTTCTAACTGTGTTTCAGAGTGAATTTTTGCTTTTAGATGACATTTTAATTCATGTTTTTTTTTTTTCCCATTGGTCCAACTTCTATTTTCACTTTGTAAGTTGTACGCGTTGTTCTTTTCCACACTGTGTATATTATTTTTGGGAGTGAAACTTTTCAAATGTTACCTGGCTATCATCGTCACCCGGTCGGGCCGTGAAGACACAAATCCGCCCTGATGGGTTGAGAAATCCGTACCTGCACATCAGCGTGGGGAATTTCACACCTTCAGTGTGAGTCAGTACGTTGTGACATCCCGGTCGGTGTGTGTGCCTCAACTCTCACATGAGGTGAGGTCCCGCTCCCTCTACCTGAGGTTCTATTCTTACATCCATCAAATAAAAGCCCTCTCATAAATATGAATCGATGGTGCTGCAGCGCTGGTCTCTGTTCCTCCCTGCGGCTTCTGTTGGACAGTGAAATGCAGTGTTTATACATGTGACTAAACCTTGGGGGCACTCAAAACATCAGACGACTCTGCTTCTGTTTCTCTCGGCTGGATGGGTGCTTTGAAGCCTTAATCTGCTCCAGACGAGAGGATGAGTCGCTCTCATCCTGCTGGATAGGGACAGACAGGTAGAGGAAAACACACCAATTGCTGTGGATGGGAGGATATTTGTGCTCTCTTTGATGTCTCTTCATATCTCTGCCCCGGGAAATTAGATGCCGATCTGTTTTGAGCCTAATGCTGCCATCCTGCCTCTGCATCACATGATGACGGGAGATGTGATGCCAAAGAAAGCATCCTTTTTAATAAAAAGGAGGAATTTTAAGATTATTTATTTATGGCATTTCAGCTTTATTAGAGAGTACGCCACGCGCTGTGACAGGAGAGATGATAGAGAGAGAGGAGGGAGGCTTGACTCAGCGTCGAGCTCTCCGGCTCAGCAGCGTCCTGCTTCGACTCTCATACAGTCGCAGACATACTGGGCCACTGGAGCAGGTCAGTGCCTTGCTCAAGAGCACCTCAACCACAGTTAGTAAAGCAAAGGAGAGTGTGTGTCAGTCTCTTTCCCCTCCCACAATTTCCACACAAGTTCAGGATTGAAACCTGACCACACTGCAGAAATCAAATCATTTACTCTTCTATTCAGTCTTGATTGGCTGATTTATTTCAATCTTCATGTAAAGCATTGAGGGAGAACTTTCATTTACAGCGGTGCCAAAGTGAGGTTATTGTAATCTTGTTTTTCTCAAAACGTGAAAAAAAAAACTACCTGTGGGATGAGATAATCCCAATTTGTCCCAGTAATTTTCTTGATACTACTGATCTGATCTGCCTTCTGCCTTTTTTTTTCAACAAATTTATTCCAGTTCCCAGAAATTCCTGAAACAAGTAAAGTCAGTGGGATTATCCGCTGCCACAGAGGATTTTTTCTCTCTTTAGGAAAAACAAGATTTTCATACTGAAAATGAGATTAAATGACCTGCTTGTATGCATGTATGTACACTGTGCTGTACAGTGCATCCATTGCAAGTCAACCTGTAGTCCAGGGCTTTTCAAACGTCTTCATGGACCTCCATCCATTTGAACACTCACAGTGGCGAGGTTAAAACATAATGCTAAAATAATTATTCATACTTTTTTTTAATAATAACAATCTCTAGCAGCATGGAATTACAGTGAGATTAAACTAACTTCAGGCTACTGCTCCTGACAAATCTCATGAACACAATGTCAATAGACTCCTCCTTCACCCAAATAGAGCCCACACGCAGGGTATAACTTCAAAATATGTTTAAAATAAGAAACTTGTATTAATTTTCTTCAAATTTGTGCCTTGTTCTTGTAATCACGAATGTGAGCGAGACACTATAGCTGCTGCTTTGCCACGACGTACAAACCTGCACTCCACAACTTGACTTGACCTGAATACAGCTGCTCTGTCACATCCATGTCTAAAATACACGAATTTATGTGACGTTACAAATCTCTTTTGCATCAAATCAAACAGACACTCTGTAAATCGATACACAAGGATGCACCAAAAGCAAAACACAAGTTAAAATTTTATTAAAATGTAGGAATTCGCCATCCAAATGCACAAAAACACAGTCAAACATAATTTAGTCTCACCACTATAACTGAATAGCTTTATTTTCTGTACTCTTTTACTTTAAAGTACATTCTTGAAATTGCATGTCACTACATTTTTGGTAGCATCCTTTATAGAGTACAAATTCTTTAAGTATTTCATTAAGTATTTCATTGTGTCGTAAATGATAAGAATCCAGTTCAAATTCTGCTTCTTCTGGTCCTTTTATCATTAAATCAGCGAGTAATTTAATTGAGCTACAGTTTACTTTAATTCAATTTAGGGTTATTTTACAACCACGCAAATAATATTTCCTCTATTTGTGCAGGATGAATCCTCTTCTGCTCTGCTCATATATGTTGAAATGATTACATCCTATGATTTGATTTGATATGTGAAATGAAAAGCCCGTACAGGGTCAACAGCCGATTTCAGAAGGGTCTTGTTCGACATAAAGGTCGCTGATCGTAAGTGTACACTCTAAGCCGGTGTGCTATGAATATTTATGATGAGTCTGAGTGGCTCTTGCTGGTTTGTGTATTCTCCTGAGGAAACACACACACAAACACACACACAGAAAAACTGTAGTGAAGACAAATGCGAGTGTGTAAAAATGCAGGAGCTTTAAATTTTCATTTTTATGCCATTTGAACTAAAAGTGGACATGCAAGCTGAGTGGAGTGTTGTGGTGAAAAACAGCCAGATGGACCACAAGTGATGGACTACACTGATATTAGTACATGGCTAGAATAGAGTAGAATACAATACAATACAGTATTATTGTCCTTAAATGAGGAAAATTGGTCTAAAGTCCACGGTAAAGAGAGCCAACAAGGACAAAGTCACCAATGCACAACCCACAAGATGCACCAAACCTAATAAATATTCAAATATAGAAAAATAAAAGCACCCTCAAGTGTATACAGCGCAAAAACAAAATGCCTACATCAAAACAAGGCTCGCCACCATGAACACGCTGTTCCTGCTGCAGCCTTCAGAACAGTTTCAGTACTTTGCATACAAAAGATGGTGCGTGCGTGTGTGTGTGTGTGTGTGTGTGTGTGTGAAGTGAAGAGAGGGGAGGGGATGTGAAAACAGACTGGCTGTGTGTTTCAGACTGTGGCTGCCTAGGCTCGGGCTATTTTTAGCAGGAAGTATTGTTACCAGTCTGACCCTGTCCCGTGTTATCAGAGGACCTCTCGTGGAGGTTACAATGGGAAATATTAGAAACCGATAATCCAATCCGCCAGGTCTAAAAACCGTCTCCCTCTCTTGAGATAAGTCTTCATCCTCCATATTCATCTGTGACTTTTTAATCAGTAACCTCTCGTCAACCCCTCAGCGAGGCGTGGGAATTAGTATTCATGTTTGAGAGCCGCTTGATTTGCATCAGTGCTCGGCGCTGAGAGCAGGCAGGTAACGTCGTGTCTGTGAGGGCGAAAGGCTGCACAGGCCACAGAGCAAGGCATTAACACCGCTGGGGTTGGGGGTTCAATTCCCCGTGTAGCTCAGTGGATAGAGCAAGGCACTACACAGCCAGATCAGTGTTAAATTAAAGGACTACATGGCTCCTAATTGGACTTCTCGTCAACAATCATGATCATATCTATGGCCAGAAATATTGCTTTTTTCACCATAAGTGGACATTATTTATACTGAAACAATAAGTGAGTTAAGAAGAGAAGACAAAGGCAGGGCACAACGAGACAACACAAAGCAAGCAAACAAAACAAAACAAGTCAACACGAGGCAAACAAGCAAAACATCAGGCACGAACAATAACAGACACTTGTATATCTGATTTGATTGTTATCACACCAATGGATGGATGTTATCAGTCAGAATTATCCCTACAGGTTAGGGTTAGTAGAGCCCTACTGCACCTTCTAGTGGGTTAGAAGCTGCTGTCATATCGTCGGTCGCTCTTAACCAATCAAATGTTAGCGTTAACCATTTAACTTTCGTGTGCTACTTGGTTAAAGTCAGTTGGAGGTTGTCGTCATGGTTAAGGTTAGGAAAGGGTCATGGTTAAAGTTAGGAAACATAACGTAATGTTGACTAATGTTTTGCCTGATGTGGTGAAGGATCGTGTTATTGATCAACTAACATCACAACCACCATGCAACCAATTTCTAATCTGGCTCTAGGGTCAGATTAGGACAGACTGACGACAGGAATAGATGATAGCAGCTTCTGACACACTAGAAGGTGCAGTAGGTGCCTATTAACCGCTAAACTGTGTGGATTATTGTGACTGATAACATCCATTCCATGGTGTGATAACAGTGGAATCGCATTACTTGTATGCATGATATTTAATAGTTGTGTGTGCATGTATATATTTGTGTGTCTGTGTGTGCGTACATGTCAGTTATATCTTACTGTTTTGTTGTTTTATGATCATTTATGTACACTGGCTTTCAACCCAGCATGAGACGTCGCTTTGTTTTAATTTGTTTTATTGTTTTTATTCTTTTTACTGTTTTTACTGTTTTGTTGTTTTTATGATCATTTATGTACAGCACTTTGTTTCAGCTGTTTGTTTTTAAAGTGCTATATAAATAAAGTTGAGTTGACTTGAGTTATATATGGAGAAACATTGTTTGTATGAATGTGCACAGAATATACTTTGGTAGCTGAGATGTCGAGCCAAAAATATCTGGAATTCACAAACTACTCATGTTTAAAAATGTGAAAAGCTGCTCTGGGAAACTTGAAAGTTGCTGCACATAGACAGAGGAATGACATCTTGTAAATACTTGGCTAGCGTGTACTTTCACTAGAATTACTGTAAATTCATTTAAATCTGTGCACTTTAAAGGATCTGTTGCTTCACAGTGCGTTCAAATTTTGCTCAGCGGCTCTTTAGCTTCGTTGTGACTGACAACTTGGAGGCAAAATGCCCAGTATAGTGGCTTAAGGTTGCACCATAGAAGAAGGAAACACATTTTTTACACCAACTAGAAACAGAGGGAGCGCTTGTTTATCAGCCCGGCACACACCTAAACTTTCTCTGCACATTCTCAGCTCGTCTTTAGGTGAAGTTACCATGAATACCCGATAATCATTTGCACCGTGGATCTGTGCTCTGCATTGGTTATAGCTTTCTACATACAGTTACAATAAGAAGTTACATTTTTAGGTGGGAAAAAAATAGTTGCTAGACGAATGCTAATCTCAGGATGGAATTAAAACACTCGATATGAGCTCTTGTGGTGGTGTGATGTGTATCTGAACCTAGTTTGTTAGACTTTTTCCAAATAGGAAAAAGTCTAAGATGATAATGTAACAGATCCACCCTGTGGTCTTTAAATATGTTTAACTAAGACATTACAAAGGATGAAATGATTTGCAAACTGGATCCATTCATTTTGCCAATTATATATTTCCACAGTGTCGACTTCTCAGGAGCTAGGAGGAACAGTTTTATTTTTAGGGTTGACTGAAAAGTATCTGATGTGTTTTGAAGGGTTTCGTACGCCCCAGAGGTCATGGTTAGGTCAGGTTTTCTTCACCAACGTGCGCGTCGTTATCTGTCAGCTGAGGTGAAAACAAAAAAGAATCGCCAAAAAACCAGAGGCACAAGGTTTTTACAGGTCAGCAGGGCTTTAAGGGTTTGATTCCCTCTTGGGCCACCCGTACTGAAATACTCCTAAAAACACATCCATCAAGCGGCATGAGACACTGAGAGACTGAGGCGGGGGCGGAGACGCGAGGAGAGGAGAGGCCTGTTTTCAGAGGAGGATCTGAAAATCCCTGCTGAATTTGAGATTGATATATCTGGGCCTTCACGCTTCGATTTTTCTCCTTGGAGTTGCCGAGTCATCTTGGCAGCGCTACCTGGCCCCCTCCCGCTTCCCTGTCTCACAAATAATACCTCCTGTCTTACATGCACACACACACAAACACACACACACACACGGATCCTGCCTCATGGTTGGTCACAGGAGAAGTGTGGGCCGAGGCTGCGGTACTCAGCGTTTTCCCAGTGACCTTGCAGGTGACCTTATAGCCTCCGATGGAGCTGAACCCGGGGAGGATGCAATAAAAACAAACGCGGCTGCCCGAGCTGCGTAAAAATGTCATGTAGCTGTCGGCGTGGAAAGTCTAAATTTGTAGCCAGTGTTGAATTCACGCATTTGTCTTTGTCTTGTCTGGCATTGGGAATGTGCAGTCAACAGTGGCAGTGATGCGTTTATCCTGCAGACAGCACAAGCGTTACCTGATCATCGTTTGCAACTTTTAGCGGCTGGAGATGGAGCAAATTTCGAGTTTTCTAAATAATTCCTCACTGGCGTGGGGCAAAGGTGCAGCAGTAGTTCAGGAAGTGAATGGCATTTCTACCTGTATGTGTTAGAAATATAGCCTCATATTCAGTATTTTTCCACAACGGGATTAGATAATCCCACTGGTTTCCAATGCAGTTTCACTTGTTTCAGGAATTTTTCTGGAAACAAGTATAAATATGTTGAAACACGGCAGAATGAGGCGGGTCAGCCCACTAGGATCAAGAAAATGGCACATTCTGGATTTTTTTTTTTTAAGTGTTTGAAGAAGAACAAGATTTCAACACCAAATGTGAGACTAAATGACTAATTTATTTGGATTTGGGTGAATTTTTGGCGACAAAGTTTTGCTCCTGTGTCAGTGTCTGTGCCAGTGTTAACGAGAAAAATGTGTCTGTGTTTGTTGTGCTTGACTTTGGACTTGACAAGACCGTTCTGGCCTTGAATGGAAAGATTTCAATGGCACTCAGGTTTCGTACATGGCAACATGCATGGCCTTGATGCTTGTTGGCAGTGCAAAACATCAAGAGAACCTAAAACCTTGTGCGGTTACCTTAAAACTTCTGCCACTTGTTGCCTATTTTCTTTGCCACACACCTGTCACATAAAGTTCCTGTATTTTTCATCTGGTTTTCTCTAAGCTGGCGTGTTTGCCTTGAATTGTGTCTACCTGCGACCTTCAGTTTCAACGAGGAAAGGAACACTTTCTGGAAAATAACAGTCTCTTAAGAGAAGAAAACTGACTAACCTACAATCAAAAACTCTTCCTTTCACATCTCCCCATTTAGACATGATCACCTGCCTGAAAAACGTATGTATAGCCACACACACACACACCACACAACTCCTGTTCATATGACTTCCATTTTATTACAGATGCTTGTAAGATTTGTTTTACAGTGACATATCTCCGGTCATTCCTCTTGAAAATGGTAGCACCGACAGCAGTAATGTATTGCCTCTTGTCCGGGTTGAAATTCAAATTTATGCTGCATTTGATAGGAATCAGAGTCCAGATTCAGATCAGATCAGATCAGATCAGATCAGATCAGTAGCCCTGGAATATGAAGACTGGTGGGTTTTTCTGTTGCAAATTTAAATCATAGATGACAATAACACACCATTTCCATACAAACCACAGCGATTCAAATGAAAGAGGATGATAGCATTATAATCCAAAGTGGGATTTCATGGAATTCATATCTCTGGATAAAGGTTATATTATTCTCTCTCTATATAGATATATATCTAATTTATATATTTATGTACATGTATGGCACTTGATGACATGAAATAAAGAAAAAAAAATCACAAATGAAAGAAATGGGCGCTTGGGTGTAAAAAAAAAAAAAAAAAATCAAAGAGAAAGAAAGCCAAAGAAGTCACAGTTGCGGCAGCACGTCTGCAGGCGCTGCCTTGCTTCAGCTAAAGCGAAGGAGTGATCACTTAGGTTAAGGTCAGTGGTGTGAGCACAGGCATCCAAAACAATGACATTGCTAATAGATATATCAGATATTTGAGATGAGAGATATAAGAATACATGATCTGTTAAATAAGTCTAAACAATGGTCTCGCCCTTCAAACTGCCGGATTGTGTGTTGTGCTGCGATAAAACCGATTTGAAACCACTGGAATGTCATTAAAAACATCATCACTGCACAAATTGGATAGGCCTATTATTTTGGCTTATTAGTGCAAGAATATACTCCGTGTCCTCCTGGACAAGAAAGAGAGAAACGAGAGAGAAAAAAACCCCACTTAAATCAGATATGAATGTATGCTTTTAAGAAGCACTTTACAAAAATGAAAGGAGTAAAATTTCATCAGTGCCTTCTCCTCACAGATATGACAAACAAACGTTTGGTCCGTTTGTTTGTTTTTTTTTCTTTTCTTTTTTTTGTTTTGTTTTGTTTTTGTTTTTAGTTGTCCATAAAAGACAAATAAAATTGATACCCCACCAAATCCAAGCATGAGGTTGGTGAGATAAACTGTCCACACACACACACTGCAAAAAACATCCATCTCAACAAGTCATACAGTGTCATATTCAGTGTTAAAACCTGCCAGTGGGATGGGACAATCCCACTTGTTTCTACACTAATTAACTTGTTTGTTTGTTTTTTAATAGTGTCAGTGTCATGATCCTCGTTGGCTGATCTGCCTTATTCTGTCTTGTTTTCACATATTTTTACTTTCTCCTGTAAAAATTCCTTCAATAAAGTGAATCTGAGCCAGAAACAAGCAGGATTATCTCATCCCACTTGCAGATTTTTTCCCCCACGTGGTTCAAGAAGATATTAAGACTGAATATGAGACTCAGTGAGTTGTTATGATGAAAACTCCATATCAGCATGTCATTTGGAGTCATATGCACCATTAAAGTCTTAAATCTCAAATCAAATTAAAAAATAAATAAATAAATAAATCTGTAGAAAGGGTGAGAGAAGTCCACCTATCCAAGGCAGTCTGATTTTTTTCTCAGCGCTTCTCAAGAAACAAGTGTTCAAATCTTAAAGGCAGATCATTCCACGAGAAGCAGGAAAGTGACTCTAACTAACTATCCCAGTCTCTTCTTCCTGTGCGAGTGTTTCGTGTCTGTCTCGCTGTCTCGTGGACGGGGCTCCCATCTTTAGGTCGCTGGCCTGGCTCTGTCTCCGTGCCCTGCTGTCCCGCGTCCTGCTCCTCCTGCACCTCCCACAGCCGTTAGCTTTGCTGCATTGATGCATTTGTGGACTTCTTCATTTGCTTTATTAATGGTTTCCTCGCTCATCATCTGTGTGTGTGTGTGTCTCATATGCTGGAGTATGAATGCCTTCTGTGAGTGTGACTGTCTTCCCCTCCCCTCCCCCCTCATCTCTCCTCTTCATCCCCCTCGTCCTGTCTGTTGCAGCGGCTTTGTGGCTGCCGAGGCCCCCTGCTGTCTTTGCTGTCCTTATTTTGCCTGCTAGTATGTTTTTTTTCTTTTGCAATATGACTGTACTGCTTTGGTGATTTTCCCGACTGGGTTGGCGACTATTTTACACCTGTCTGGCCAGGACTGGGTCTCCTCTCTTCTTCCATTTCCCCCCCCAGTTTTTTCTTGCCTTCTATGAGGATAAAGTCAGGGGGTGTCATCCTGTTTTGTCTGTTGTATACATGTGGGCATCTAAAGCCCTTTGAGACTGTGAACACAGTGATACAGGGCTCTAAATGAACTTAAACATTTTAAAACGAAATACTGTTAAATGACTTGTCATGCTGAATGGTTTTGCAACGCACCACATTCTGAATAAATCCTTTGTACATGTTTGTCCTGCAGACTCCAGCCTCAGGAAGGACAGTCACACGTAGGCAGAGTCACTGGACTGAGTGCGGCCGAAATTGGGCATGCTCATCCTGGGCAAGTCTTTGTTTCGGATCTCATAGATCGACTTCCTCCTGGCCTGCACGCCCCTCACAGCAGTTTTGATCTTCCTCCAGCCGAGATGGTTGAGCTCCGCCAAGTTCAGCACCACGCAGATGCCACTGACCGCAAACATGAAAACCAGAAACACGGTCTTCTCGGTCGGTCTCGAAACGTAGCACTCTACATCTTTTATGCAAGGGTATCGATCGCACTCATACACCGCTGGGACATTGAATCCGTACAGGAAATACTGACCGACCAGAAACCCTATCTCTAGCGCGTTTCTGAAAACCACTTGGATGATGTAGAACCTGGAGATGCCCTCCTGCCGCCTCATTTTGGACTTTGTAGTTCGGATGGCCGAGCTCGGGATGTCCTTCACCTCCAGGCAGTCGGGCTCTGCCTCCTTGGTGGAGTTCTCTGTGTTTTGCAGTACTCCGTTCACGATGGTGTTCTTGATCTTTTTGCTGTCGTCTCTCTTCATGGAGTCCTGGTCCTTGTCCAGGGAGAGGTACACGGTGGAGTACCTCCGCTCCTTCTGCTTGGCTGACTGATGCACGGAGTAGGTGATGAAGCAGAGGCTGGGGCAGCACACCATGATGATCTGAAACACCCAGTATCTGATGTGGGAGATGGGGAACGCCTTGTCGTAGCAGGCCTGGTTGCAGCCCGGCTGTAAGGTGTTACACACGAACATGGACTGCTCGTCGTCATAGACGGTCTCTCCCACTATCGCCACGATCAGAATCCTGAAGATCACCACCACTGTCAGCAGGATCCTGAGGGCAGACAAGCAGATGTTCTCAAGAAACAGATATATGTCCACAGCTGCAGGGACTGTTTTAATGGGCTTAATCAGAGATGCTGTGGTGGAGTAAACTACACTGCAAAAAATCTCAGTCTTAACAAGTCATTTAGTCTCATATTCACTGTTAAAAATCTTGTTTTTCTTAAGACACTCGAAAAAATCTGCCAGTGGGAGGAGATAATCCCACTTCTTCCCAATGCAGTTTCACTCATTTCAGGATTTTTTTTTTCTCAGAGGGAGTTTAAACAAGACAGTATAAGGCAAACCACCCCATTAGTGTCATGAAAATGAATCACTACCCTGCTGAAATGAACACTTCATTCTTTTTAGAAGCAAGCCGCATTGGAAACAAGAAGCACTATCTCATCCCACTTTTAGCAAAACAAGATTTTACACTGAATATGAGGATACATTTTGTTAAGATGGAAGGTTTTTTTTTTTTTTTTTTTTTGCAGTGTGTGTGACCTTTTTAATTGGCTGCCAGAGTCATCTAGTTGGCAAACCACAATCAAACCAAATATAAACCTAAAACTCAATACATGTTCTCAGAAAAGCTTTATTTTACACTCCTCGTCTAGCTCCATGTAACTTCCATCAATTTCATCCACCTTTAACACAAGTCTCCGTTTTAGCCACATAAACGGTGGCTGACACTCGATTCCCGGCATAAAAAGGGGTGTACACTTGCTTTTAGGCAGGGTTTTTACCCTCCACTACACAATATATCCCTGCGCTTAATCTTTAAACAAGCAGAGACTCAATTAGGGATTGGACAGCAAAGCCGCAGCCGCTCGGCCGTTTGGGAGCTGTCCAGTGCTGAAATGAAAGCGCGCTTCCCCGCTCTCACCCGACATTCATCCCGTCACAGTCTAATTCCTCAAAGTGTAATAAAACATAAAATCTGGTTTGCCCTGAGCATTTATCCTGTCGCAGTCTAATTCCTCAAACTGTTATAGAAAAAAAAATATGTATATACTGTTTTCCTTCGATGTGTACACGAATCTCAGGCTTGGATCACCACCTCAGCCAGCGCGCTCAGTTATTTGGCCGTGCACTGTTGCTTTCAACGAGTTTATGGGGCTTTTCTCCATCTATCACTTTATATCGGGATCACACTGTGTTTTTTTTTGTTTTTTTTTAATCCAGCACCTTTATGGAGGAGGAAACACCCTCCCCCCCAAAACACTTTCAACTCTTACCTCCCGATCATAGTGGAGTGCTGCTGGACAGCCGCCTCCAAGAGACGCTCTAATATGGTCCACTCCCCCATGGTTGATCATTCGGAGATGATGGTGCTCCGGTGCGTAATTTGTGCAAAAGAAAACCCTCAGCGGAATGTATTATTTCCCCCCGTCTAGGTCTCCATGAGCGCCGGTGTTCTCCAGAGAATGCATGGGTGTGTGAGTGAAGCGCTTCTGCTCAGTCCAAGTGCTGATTAGTGGAAAGCCCTCCCGTTGCCCGTGTGTTCGGTGGTGTGCGCGGCAGGTTGGTGCGCAGGGCGGACGAGAGTGTGCTGCTGGCCGAGCGCTAATCCCGCTTTAAGTACACTCCTTTGCGTCACACGCACACAGGTTGGAGAAGCCGCGGACGCACGCGTTTTGGGTGTATCCAAGTGTCCTCCGTGTGAAGTGGTGATGATGTGACGCGCTGCGAGATGTCACAAGCTCGCCGAGGGATTTTTTTTTTTATCTCTTATTTCTGCACTTAATCAACTTTAGTCATCAATCAACTGGCAGATAATGTCACTACAGCGATCAGTTTTACTTGACTCATTAGGCATTTTCAAATGATCGCGATTAATGTCAATATTGTTTCCTTTCCCCCTCTTTTTCTCTGTTTTTCATTTAAATATTGGCTTCACTGTTGATGCTCTGACTATTCGTAGACTAACATCATTAAAAAAAATCTGCCTCATTAATTCCAATCATTTTTTATTTATTGTTTTATTATCCCTCTGTTATTGTTGTCTTAAAAATCAATCAAATTCATTCGAAACAAATGATGAAACAACGTGTTAAGCTCTGATGTAATATAGTCTCCCTTTTTAGATGGACAGTGCATATGTTTTGAAATACTTTTGCATCTTTCTGGGAGGGTTAAACAGCAAAAATGTCTGCCATGAATTCAGTAATCTCATTTGATTAATGTATTCAGAACTTGTTGAATCTAGACATACAATTTTATAAGACAACACTTGTGAAGCTTCTCTTTTGTGTTTTTTTCCCCCTCAGCATATTGATCCCTGTGTGGAAATTTTTCTCCTGCCCCTCCTCCACACTGAAGTCAGAGGTCAGGGTCATTTAAAAACAACAACAACAACAACAACAACAAATAAAAAACAGCACCTAAAAACCCATTTAGTTCTGATATTGCTTCTACCACAACTATTAACACTATGATGACTACTACTACCACTACAACAAGCACTGCTGCTACTACTATCCCACACTATACTAATACTACACTATATCTCTGACTACTAATTAACTGGTGACAATAGAGACCATGAGAAAGAACAATACCATTAAACTTGAAAAATGAAGAAGGACGAAAGTTTTGCTGTACTTTGGCATCATCAGCCTCCATCAGGAGAGAAGAGGATAATTGTATCGTACAGAGTCGACTTTGTGTAGGAGGGAGAAAGCGATTGTGTGTGCGAGAGAGGGACAAAAACAAAAGAAGAGCGATCAAGGCATCCTATACCTGCTACAGCCCTCCGCTCATGTGATAGATTGCGATGCATTGGATAAAGTTAGTGTCCGTTCCAGCGAGTAATCTCTTTACCACCTCGCTACATTTCCAAATATAGCACAACTTAAGAGGGCGACCTGTTGTATTCGTCTGTCAATAGCAATCCAATTAAAACACTATTCAGATAAAGTGACTCAGGGAGGATGTACACCTGAATGTAAAGCATCTTATGGGTTACTGTTAAAGTGACACCTCACCTGAAGGCCAATCTCTCTTCCAGATGCTATCAGATTTGCCCCCTTGTTAAAAAATTCTGGGTCCCATTAGTGTGATATTCTGCTTGATTTATGTGCTATTAGCCCCGATATCACAAATCACACATCACACATCAAAAGACATGACAAAGAGCAAGGTACAAGTCCCAGTTCTTGTTTATTCTACAAACCAAATAAATATCCACATATAAATACATTTCACAATCCAGAAAATAACCACATTTCAATTTCACTTGCATGTAAACAAAACTGTACATAGACAAACGTAAAGGGAAGGCTGCCTGGATGTCTGTCTGTCTTCATATCTGTGTCCACAGGCGGAGGTAATGTAAAGAGTGATTTTTTAATTTATTTTCATGTTTGCCGCTGCATCGAGGCGGGGTGGCAAGGGGGTGTGGCTGCTTAGAAGCACTTCCTGTGGACGATGGAGGGGCCGGCCTCGTCGTACTCCTGCTTGCTGATCCACATCTGCTGGAAGGTGGACAGAGAGGCCAGGATGGAGCCGCCGATCCAGACGGAGTACTTACGCTCAGGGGGAGCGATGATCTGAGGAAGGAGAGAGGGACATGACATTATTTCACTCGTTTTCACCAACAAAATTCCCTATTCACACCTCATCCTTCTTTGGTTTAGGAGACACCCTTAATAGTGAGCATGTGGGTTCAATCTCCTGCTTAGGACATTTGAATGAGATCGATGGTGACTGATATAACTGTTATCTGACACATACAGATATTTGCCTTTAACTGACCTTAAAAATTAAATACTGATCAGCCAGCATCATCCACCTCCAAAATGATTGATAGAACATGGTTTTATCACATGTTCAAGAAGAGATCCATAAAAATCCATAAAAACATTTTGATTCCATGTAAACGTCTCTGCCTATGTTTACTATTTTTACTACAAGTCAGATTTTAAAAACTAGAGGAAACAAAGCAAAAACGCCTGTATCCATCTTCAGGGTGGATGGTAAGGTCGGAGTTTTCTTTTTCTGTTCATTTTTGATTAATGCTATCTAATTAGTTCTTGCTATCATAGAATTCATCTTACAAAGTTTCATTCACTAACAAGGTATTTGCCAAAACCCTCTAATGATTGCATTTGAAAATGGTCATAGATTTATGATGACACCTGAGTACTTGTGGATGGTTGATTGTGCTTTAACACACACACCCACATGCATGGGTCATTGCAAATTACACGTTTTTTGGTGCATGTTTGCTCATTATTTTTCCTTTTGAATGCGATATGGCCACTGTGAATAAAGTAATATGTGCTGCAAAGTGGTCCAGCACTCTGTTTTTCTTTTTGTTTTGTGAATGCACCCGTATATTCTGAGAGCAAAACATTTTTGTTTGCTTTTATTGCAGTTAACATGATATTTACTTCATCTGCTCTGATTGCAACCAACCAAAACTGTCCTAAGTGTAGCTCTTGATGTACCTAAGATGATCTTTGGTCGCTGGATGTGTGTACTCCCTAAGTGCTGTTTGCATATGGACGTTTATGTACATTGGTGGCTTCTCTCTTAGAAAAAGCACTTAACCTCTAGGATGAATCTTTATTGGGGAATCAGACGCCGGCCTGCAGTGTGAATGGGGATTTGGAAGGAAATGGCTAAAAGTCCCACACACCTTGATCTTCATGGTGCTGGGGGCCAGGGCGGTGATCTCCTTCTGCATACGGTCGGCAATACCAGGGTACATGGTGGTGCCTCCGGACAGGACGTTGTTGGCGTACAGGTCCTTACGGATGTCGATGTCGCACTTCATGATGCTGTTGTAGGTGGTTTCATGGATACCGGCAGACTCCATGCCTGTTGTGATCAAAGAAGGGAAATTAATTTGAACCTGTTTTCCTGATTACTGGTGCTGTGGTAACATAGATTGGTAAATATTAATAGAGTTTCAGTGAGGTTACCCACCAATGAAGGAAGGCTGGAACAGGGTCTCGGGGCAGCGGAAACGCTCATTGCCGATGGTGATGACCTGACCGTCGGGCAGCTCATAGCTCTTCTCCAGGGAGGAGGAGGAGGCGGCGGTGGCCATCTCGTTCTCGAAGTCCAAAGCCACGTAGCACAACTTCTCCTTGATGTCGCGCACAATCTCACGTTCAGCTGTCAGAAGAGAGGCAGGCAAGTTTGACCTTTTTGATCAGAAGAGATCGCTCACAAACTCACAAACTGGGAGGTTATGTGAGATTTTTGTTCATTTTTTTTTTTTGTACATACCGGTTGTCACAAAGGAGTAACCGCGTTCAGTCAGGATCTTCATCAGGTAGTCGGTGAGGTCACGACCGGCCAGATCCAGACGCATGATGGCGTGGGGCAGAGCGTAGCCTTCATAGATGGGCACGTTGTGGGTCACACCGTCACCGGAGTCCAGCACAATACCTGAAGAGGACAATGACAAGGTCAGTTATTCGTCATGACTCATAAATCGTCAACAGCAGGTTGCACTGAGTGAGTGGAATAGCAGATAAGTAGGATTTGCCCCCATTTAGCAGTTATGCAGCATAAAAATGAGGGAATGTGAAACTACAGCTATAGTTGTTTAGTTTTTTAACCATACACTGTCTTTCTTTTTAAGATTTTACATCCTTTACATTCCTTTGTAATGCTGGTCACCTTGTTGTGTTTCTTTTTAATAACCCTGAACTTGGCCATGAGAGTAGAGTCATGCAGTTTAACATTCATTTTTTGTATCCAAAGACCAGTTTTTACAGCTCTGTGCTAAAACTGGGACTAAAAGAGAGAGGAACTTGTCTAAAACTAGTACAAAATCATACAAAAATGATACAAAATCATAGAGGAAACAGTGAAACTACAGCTACTTCAGAGTTTAAATGATTTAGTAGCAGTCACTTTTACATGTTGACTGGTTTAAATATTCAAGGAACAGGAAATATTTGTCACATCCCTTGTCTGTAAGCTTTGAGTCCTCTCTATCGACATTGATGATCTATGGATTCAAGCTTACTCTTCCATAACATTCAGTATTTGTTGCTCTGGATGTACATATGATGTGAGTTATATGTATAATGATAATATGAGTATCTGGGCTCACCTGTGGTACGACCGGAGGCGTAGAGGGACAGCACGGCCTGGATGGCCACGTACATGGCGGGGACGTTGAAGGTCTCGAACATGATCTGGGTCATCTTCTCCCTGTTGGCCTTGGGGTTGAGGGGGGCCTCGGTCAGCAGGGTGGGGTGCTCCTCGGGGGCCACGCGCAGCTCGTTGTAGAAGGTGTGGTGCCAGATCTTCTCCATGTCGTCCCAGTTGGTGATGATGCCGTGCTCGATGGGATACTTCAGGGTCAGGATGCCCCTCTTGCTCTGGGCCTCGTCTCCCACGTAGGAGTCCTTCTGACCCATACCCACCATGACACCCTGCAGGGAGGAAGTGGAAATATTCAGAATAGAAATTACATGGGAGTTTTGGTGTTTGATTATACATCTACCTGACTGGTGTCTCTGTTTAGAGTTTTTAAAAAATCCTTTAACTCTCTCAGCTCTTGTCCTACCCTTTTCACAGCTCCTCTCTCTTACGTAAGCATTTTAAGTACCCTAGATTATATGCTTTTGTACTGTATTTAATGACATTTTACTGTGAAACACATCCATTTTGTAGGAATTGCAAGCATCACAGACTGGATGATTACAAACCAGCCAGCTGTGGAGCCATTCTCAGTGAACAATCAGTGAAAAAGAGGAGTAATCTGTTTTTTTTTTCCTTTTTTTTTTTTTTTAACTTTGTTTGTGCACTGAAAATGTGTAAGCTAATTTTTAATTTTTTCCACTTGAGAGAATAGCTAGTTCAAGCTCTATCTTGTCCTTGAATTGCATGGAAAAGATCATCACATATAACAACTCTCCCTCTTCTAAAACACAACTCAGTAACATTTGAAATGTGCCACTTTTCTACTTTTACTTAAGTAGATTTTTACAGGATCTCGACTAGGATCTTTAGAATAACTTTTTTTTCCTTTCTTTCTTTCTTTCTTATGTAATAACTGCAGTGCTTTATGAATGGGTCAGTGGGTCAGTGGGGCAGCCACCGTGCACCGCAGCCACCACATCACATTACATATATGACACATTACAGATGTGCTGAGCCGCGGTGGCGCAGCTGCTGCAGGGTCGCACCTGGTGGCGGGGGCGGCCCACGATGGAGGGGAACACGGCGCGGGGAGCGTCATCTCCGGCGAAGCCAGCCTTCACCAGGCCGGAGCCGTTGTCGCACACAAGAGCGGTGGTCTCGTCGTCGTCACACATGATGTCAGCTGGGCCTCTGGTGAAGAAAAGGCAGATGCATGTCTGTCAAAACCTCAACAAAGCCCATGTCACTTTATCTTGACCATAATCACAGTAATATTCCGATAATATTATCTATTCTCATGAGGACGCAAAGTGTGTCTGTGGTGATAGTCTCTTATATCGCCATGTATGCCTAATATTAGTATATGATATCATCATTACAGTATAGCTCTATTATTTATTATGTGCGTCCGCTACTGTGGTAATTTATTTATTTATTTTTTTCCGTTTTCATGTCTGGAAATTAGACTCTGGACGGATAAATCTTAGTGATTCCCATTTTATCTCCCAGAGGCATCCTTAGATAATATTACTGTCCTATTTTTCAGACTTTACAAGTAGATTACAGACAAAAGTAAATCTCAGTGGTCCCGGACTAGACGTGTTTTCATGTCACACAGTAGCTTAATGCAGGTCACGCTCAGGTTGAAACTCCAGCTGCAAATGTAAAAGTTGTCCCTTTTTAATATAAACTTTGCTATCATTTGTTATTTAATGCTTTTTTTCTTTAGCCATGTCCAATTACTCATTCCCAATTTAAGCCAACACCTTTTTTCATTCATCAACAATCAATAATCCAGTCACTCTAATGAAACTACACTAATTGGTGTGGTAATTTTCTGCAAAGATTTGACTCCGCTCTTGCGCCTCCATGTGTCGTCCGGCTGTAAATAAACTCCTCTGGTCGGTATGAACTCCCACAGTCTGTGCCCAGGCTACTCACCAGATCAGCGCCTAGAGCCTGTTCCTGTTGCGGTGGTCGCAGAGGTGCAGACCCCCGGGCCGCCGGCTTTCATTTATACCCTGAGTGGCCTCCAGGCAGGCGCAGCCCTCTTCCATATTTGGTCTCCGATGCGCCATTGCGCGGAGTCGCCATGAATGGAAGGCCGCGGAGGAGACGGGGGAGGCCGGTGAGTCCTCAGCCTCCTGGAGGCCCATGTATGGAAAGGGTCCGGCCGAGGAACAGTGGAGGGTTGTGACGGTGCCCGGAGGTATTTCTCTATTTTCAACACCTCAATGGGAAAGCAAATGTTATTTGATGGATAAGGTTTCAACAATCCACAAGTGGCAGGCAGAGAAGCAGCATCGGATTTAAGACTGAGATTTTTTCTGTGTGAAAATAGAATCAGACTCAAATGTTATGAATCTGGACTACTTTTAAACCCTTTTATTGGCACAGGTGTTAATGCATTAAAATATGAAGGCGTCAAAGTACATACATGATCAACAGAGCAAGCCCAGCGTAAGGCCTCATAGACACTGACATAAAATGGTTATATTTAACATAAATAGGACATATAATGATGGAGCATATGTTTCTTTGTGTGCTGAATTAAAGAAGCCAACATTAGTGACTGAGCTCTCCTTTTACCCAGCCTGATGCACTATATATTTCATTTTCACTGTTTCTAAAGACAAAACCACTGGGCAGGATGCTGAGAGGGCTTTAACTCTAATCACATTAAAAAATGTTCTGGCTTTGTTTCTGTGGCCAGAGCAGCTTTTCAGATCCAAGGATTTTTATCCCACTGAGATTTATATAATAAAATGGTAGCTTATTCTTTTGTGACAATGCTAGACTTGTCAAATTGCACCAATTTTTTTAAGGTTGTGGAAAGCTGTCTTAAATACATCCTGTTAAGTTTTGTCATGTGTCTAAAACATGCCTCTACACCGGAATGACACTAATGCATATTCTTGAATCTATCCACAATAAAGCTTAGTTTGTAAATCCAGGCCTTTCTTGAGACTCGCTAGATGACAACCCCACTACCTTACCTTGAAAAAAATGATTTTTACACCCAATTTACTCCCAATTCAGCACCTCAGGCTCAGCTATTAAACTGGAAATGTGTAAAATCCCTTTTTTATTTGTATTCTGGCAACATCTTTGGTGCTAAACGTTCATTACTGTGGTGTTTTTTCAGCACACCTCTCCAATCAGGTTTGGTGGTATGACATGGTGGCTTTCATTGCTGATGCTAACACTTTAATTCTTCCAATTCTAAAGAAAACACTCCTGCCAGAAACATAAAAAGCATCACTGTGTCTCCACTATGAATTTGCTGTCCAGTGCGGTGTGTGTCAATATAAAAGCTTTTGTGAAATGAATCATGACAGAGCTGCATTTATTTATATGATAATGATCATTATTTAAAAATAGAGGCATGGTCAGAGATCAGAGAAAGGGTCTGGAAACCAGGCGGCCATCGGTTCCTTATTTTACTGAGTTGTTAGAAAATCTGGACTGGGAAAGTGAATGAGAAGAGCTCTTCTTGGTAGCATTTCCCACTATTAAAGTGCCCTTGAGCAAGGCACTTCATCACTAACTGCTCCAGTGGAGGCTGTCAGAGGACAAAGTTGTGTTTTGTCTTTTGTCTCGCAGTTCCAGATGTGAAAGTGTTAAAGTGGGCATTGCTGAAAAAGTTTATTTTATTCTGTTCATGGTCATAACACTTGACTGATCATCATTTTCATAGAATGCTTTTGCACTAAGCATCAAATAAATATCATAATTTATGATACAATGTGTATCACAAAATGATGATTTACATTGTATGGCAAGCAACAACTTAATATATTCAACTATATCCAAAATGGCCTCTATAAGTAGAATCAGACCCAAACAGTTGATTTTTTTTAGGGGAATAAAACTGTCCATAAACAAATAGTAATTTGAAAAATCCATGTTAAATCTTTTTGATACCTTCAAATGAATGTTTTTAGTACAAATCGCTGCATCCATGATCCTGTTTTTAAGCCTTTTAGTCTGGTATCTCCCTTTTAGTGGTAAACATTTGTCTTATATCTCATGGTAATTGACTTTTCCGTGAGCTGCATGTGCAAATGGACTTTTGTTACCGTGGCATGTTTGACCTCTTCCTGTGTCTGCTGGGGAAATCATGGGACTAAATGGGTGATGTGGGCGTTTTGACGGACAACCACCAGAGTCTTTCCCATAATCCCAACCCACATTCTCTGTCTGAACATCTGTCATTAGGCCTGGGGTCTCCAGGCACAAATGGCTGGCTTGCGGGGAGGGCTGGGCGTGTGTTCACAAACAACTGGCGAGTTTGTTTGCTGCTGTAAAAAAGCCATGCAGCATTTTGACACTAACTGCCATAAAACAGATAAAGATTACAATCCAACGAGTCCGCCATTCCATATACAACCACATAGCTGTTTGTTCCAGCTCTCTGATTCGACCAAAAGGAGCATTTCCTGAATTAGTAGCTCATACGACCCACAGGAACGTCTCTAATACGACCCAAAGTATCATTTCCTGAGCTCGGTAGCTACCTAGCAAGTTAACCAGCTCTCTAGCCACTATAAATACTTGGTTAAGGGTTGAGGGGAAAGGTTTATTGTTATGGTTAAGGTTAGATAAAGGTCACGGTTGATGTTAAGAAACATTAGCTACACAACCCAGCAAATATTAATGAATGTTTGCTCATATTAAGTAGCTAATACAGGTGATAATAACCGTTGCCTAACCATAACCAAGCATGTTTAGTGGCTAGTGGCTAATACTCAGTTAAGGTTAGGAAAAGGATATTGTCAAGGTTAGGGAAAGGTTTGTCATAATCATTAAGGTTAGCAAAAGCTCAGGGTTAATGTTACAAAATGTTAGCTAGCTGATATCTGCTAATATTAGTTATTGTTACCTAAAAATGAACACTGCCCTAAATTGGATTTGAACTAGGCTGAGAGAGCCGTAAACGGGATTATTTGGGATTGTATTTTTGCCGGCAGACAGCCTGATACATTATGATAAAAATCAATAAACACTGGTATTACAAAACAAATATTTTTGGTAATATTATGAGGTATGAGACATCTCTTACAGTAAGCTACTATTAGCCTAAATGCTAAGCCTGGAAAATGCAAGGTTATTAAAAATGTCAAAAACGTCAAAATTTGTTATGATAATGTTTTTTTGTTCCCCCTCTCAGTTGCCTTGGCACTATGCACATGTTTAGATGTTGCTTCAAATGTTTTTTGAATAGTATAATATTTATTGTGCAGTTGTGTAACTTAGTTTGCTAAGCACTTACTGTATAAATAACTTTGCAAGATTTTTTTTTTTTTGTATCAGTCTTTTTTGTAAGAATAGCTAAACAAGCAATATTTAATATTTACTGATGACCACACTGTCTTCTATTGTTAATAAACTGATTTAGATTGATACCCTGTTGGGCACAGGAAGCAAAAAAATTAAACCAATAGATCAATTAATGCAAAAAATGGCTTTATGCTGAAATATTATTTGAGTTGTAAGTCACTTGAAGTGGTGAAACTGCAAAAAAAAAAAAAAAAGAAAAAAATCACATTTCAGTCCAAGGTCGTCTGAGATTGAAATGTAGTTTGGCTGTTTTAATCACATCAAATGATTAGAACGCAGCCGGCAGTGTGCAGACTTGATCAATACCAGCACCCGGCACCTATAGACTTCACTTTCAAAGTTGCCATCAAGTCAAACGTATTCCTTGCGTCACTTCGACCAAAACATCAGCGCTGATTCACGAGTGATCCTATTAATCTACGAGGCCTCTATCTGACTTATATGATTTACATAATCCTCTTCACTTGGCTTTAAACTCCTTTTTCACACCAGGCTCTATTCACACGTTCAAAACTTAAAATGTGGCTCGGCTTTAGTCACTGTTTCAACCAACCACAAAAATAATAATAATTAAAAAAATCCAGTGCTTTGTTACTGATTTACAGTAAATTAGGCAACTCAAACCTGACGCACACACACACACACACACACACACACAAATCGAGAAAGGATTTGCAAACCATCTAACTTTCTTTCCTTTTAATGAGTGGATATGCATAAATGAATGTATTAGCCTTCAGTGTGACTTCATGCATATTCATCAGAGCATTTCATGTATTCTACCAGCGTATTCATACTGTAGTCGACTGTATTATGTCAGCAGAAGGACCTGTCTTGGTAAACATAAAGCTCATATGTCCTGACTCCCTCCTACTCAAGTTGCACCTCGCTCTGCTGCAGTTTGCATGACGGATGCTTCGTTTCTGCAGGAAGGAGCTGAGAATTACCCTGAAAACCCTCATCACGTGTGAGTACTGAGATCACGTTTCATATGGATACTCCAGAGATGATACTTGGCTTATTATCAGGTGACTATTATGTGGAACCAAAAAAAAAAATTCAATCAGTTTCAGGTGATACTCACAATTAAAGATGCACCAATCTGTGTCAATACTGATAGTGCTGTGTTAAATTGGGGTCACTGTATGTAATGATTGTTATAAAATCTTTATTCCCCCACCATTTGAGAAATACAGGCCTCTGTCTCCCCAAAATAAAGAAAATCTGCAAATTTTTCTTTTATTTCTGATATTACTCAGGTCTTTTGGGATTGGATATTAATCATTGGTAAAAAACAAACAAAAAAAACTAGTCTTGTTGAATTTTGCTCTTGAATTTTGTTAACGTCGGAGCTCTCTCTTGACGTCATCCTGCATAGCAACCACACAAAACGGAACAACTTTTTGATGGAACCGGAAGAATGGCGGAAGTGGTGTGATTGTCGCCAG
>OMLB01008222.1:3553-14695 GCA_900302555.1 Myripristis jacobus | reverse complement strand
CGATACAATACATATCACGATACATGGGTCACTAAACAATTTGTATTATGATGCATTGCAATACTCTACAGAACTGACTGAAAAAGTATAGAGGTTAAAAAAAACAACCTAATACATAACAACTAGGTAGGCTAATAAAATATAGAACACACATGATAAATCAGATGACAAACTGGCAAAGCAATTTCATTCAAAATCCAATTTGCTAAAACAGAATACGCACTATGCACAGTATACCAAAATAAAGTGCATAAACGATACATTGAAACACAAAATCGCAATACTTGATTTTCTGGCACGGTTAGACATTCATACAGTCATTCACTTGAAAACATGCATGCATGCATGTGCATATAATGTACACATGCACAGTTACAACACATCAGAGTACAGGACATCTGCAATAGTAGTATGTGGAGTCAGACTTAGTAAGTCCTGAGTGGTTTGAAACATGTTGTGCTTACATGCCTTCACACACTTTCATGCTCATTAGATCAAACACATACATACACACACGTGCAGACACACACAAGAGCTTGCCCTTGCAGGCACACACACTCCCACTTCTTCTAAGCCATTTAATCCTTCAGTCGTGCGCTCGCTTTCCACTGGCTTTCTCTGTTGCACGTACACATCCTAATACTCTCTTTACTTCTGCAGACCAGCCATACAAAGCCTTTTTTGTCTATGCAGTTACACCATTATCCTTCAATATCAAAACCCGTCCTTTTCGCTCCCTTTTTTCTTCACTCTTTTCATCTCAAATGTATTCCCCTCTTTCACAGAATTCCTCACTCTTGTTCTCTCCTTCTTGCTCGGCTCTTTTGCTGGTACACAGGCCCCTCTGCTGTCTGATTCTTCAGACTCCCTCTCCTTCTAACTCTGTCTCTCCATTTCATACTGCCTCTCTCAGTGTGTCTATGTCTACTCTGTCTGACTGTCTCTCCTCTCTCAGCAGAGGCCCAAAGCTCCCCAGCAGCAGCAGCATCTGCTTATATAACTCAGTTAACTTGAGGTATGTATTCCACAAATGCCGGTTTGCTCCTGATCTCCCTCACTCCTTTCCTTTTTCGTCCTCTCTCACTCCTTCAGTAGTTCTCCCTGCTCTACCTGCTTCCCCACCTCTGTTTCATTTACACACTTCCTCATTTTGGTCTATTTTTATTACTATTGTCTTTTTTTCCTCTCTCCCTCTATTTCGTACAGCCACATCTCTCAGCCTGGCTCTCTCACCATCCACCCCCACCTGTTCGCTGTCTGCACTCATTTTCATTCTCTCGTTCATCCCCACTCTCACTCTATTCCATGTCACACTCTCTCCTTTTCCTTTCTTTCTCTCGGTCTTTCTCGCCTCGTCCCTCTCACATACTCTCCTCTCTCACACCTCTTTCAGTGTGCTGAGATGGGATCACACAATGCCGGTGACGAGAGGGGGCGGAGTGCCATTTCTACATAGTATTCACACTGGGGAGGAAAAGAAAGAGCACTGCAATGTTTGGATGGAGAAAAAATATGTGGCAATATTTGTCACAGACACACAACTGAAAGTTATTCAGTTGCACTAGTTCATACTAATGCCACTATGCAACACTCATGAGGATTAAAAAAAAAAATCATTTGAGCTACTGAACAGCTAGCCTGCATCCCACGATCCAAAGTATCTGGAAACACTTAAACACCTTAAATATTCCACAAAGCAACCAACCCCACAACTCTGTGCCATCCAGGGTGCGGCAATGTGCTGAGAAGGAGGCATCTCTGTCTCTACACGCAAACATGGCAAAGTGCCTAGACTCGTCATGAGGACTTGAGGAGCGAGGAGTGGTGCTGGGGGAGAAAGGAAAGAGAGAGAGGGGTAGAGAATCGGTAATGCACTCCCCCAGCGCACAGCGAGCCGCATGGAGGAGCCAGATAAGACACCCTGGCCCCTGCTCTGACTGCTGGAGTAAAGCCTCTCCACCGACGCGAGCGCTGACTGCAAGGCTTTGGCCGATGCTTCGCTCTATCCATCTATAGCCCAGTGATGCCTCTATTACAATGGCTGCCCCACAGCTACGTGGGCCCGCGCCAGCTGCACAGGATTATAATTAGAGGAACCATGAAGTGCCCCGGACACTGGCAATTGATCTGACTCTGACAGTCCAATATTTCCACCAGGGAAATAAACCTTGGTTTGCCACTGAGGCAAAAGGCGGAATGGGGGTTGGGAGCGGAGTGTTGTGGGTGCAGGACCAGAAAGGGAGGGAGGAAGATGGTAGATTGGGAAGGGGAAAATGGCAGTGGACAGGAGGGAGTTTGTGAGCTTTTTCTCTTTGTGTTTTCCACTTTGTGAGTGCACGGTACAAATCAGAGGTGGACTGAGCTCATCTGTGCATGCATGTGCATGTATGTGCATGCATGTGTGCATACTTTTGTGTATATGGACAAGCTACAGTGCTTTATTAAGCCTGACATCCCTTCCCGCTACCCCATCAGATTAAAATTCAAGTAGGGCCTCCTCCAGTCTGCTTTAAACAGCGGAGCCTCGTTTGTTCCAGCGAGTTACTCTCGCTCTTAATCACGTCTAGCTTTGACGAGGGCCTTCCAGCTGATATGCAAGCGGGAGTGACGGAGTCTGAAGTACAGAACTCCTCTTAACAATGTCAAACCCATCTGCTTTTCTATTGCTCAGAAAGAGATATGTTGTGTGAAGACAGTCTTTATTTCCATGCCGGAGACTGAGAGCTGTTTTGAGTAAATCCAGGTCAGCCTGACAAATACATGGGTTTGTGTCGACATTTTGGGGTTGTTCAAATGTTTCCCTCTGTTGTTTCCTGTGATGCTCTGGGGAGGCTCTTAACTTGACAGCATCACCACAGCTCCCACAAGTCTGCTGTTGGGTCACATGGCCAGAGAGTGAGACATCGAGACAGAGAAAAATCAGAGAGAGCGAGCAGACGAAATAGCAGATGATGACATCTTCAGACAGAACTCAAGGCTGTGAAATGTTGAGTATCGCACAGTGGTCTTGCTTTTTATCCATATAGTACATACTTCAGAAATATACCCCACCCTAAGGCTAGGAGGCTCATGTGCTGTAGCTTTCTAGTTTTATTCCATATTACTATCTATGCATTAGGCATCTTTACTGTTTTATCTCTATGGTTTCTATTCATCCAGATGAAGGTACAATGCACTTCGACATGCAAGCCTCTTTGATTAGTGTTCACACAGTATAGTACATATCAAACAGAATTGTTATACGGCAACCTAGTCATTACACTATTGCGTTTTTCCAGCCGAAGCTACTTTTTATGTTTTGCGCATAACATCATTAAAAATTGAACAATAAAAACGCTATTTGGCTCAATATCACAGACAGTTTGAATGTGACAAGTCTTTGCAAGCATTTTCTTTTTCTTTCTTTTTTATTCAGAGAGACAAAGCAAAAGTGTGTGACTATGTGTCTGTTGTTGAACAGGAAGAAATGGCCTTTTAAGTACCTACAGAAGAAAAAAAAAATCACGGGCCTACATGTGAAGTGTCATAAAAATAAAACTAATAATTTTCTCTTTTTTCCCCTTTATTTTAGTTGTTCAGGTAGAAGTTAAAGCACTCGGATATTGAACACTGAAAACTCTCTAATTAACTGTGAATCCATCTAACCTATTCTGTGTCAATGTATTATTAACTGATATCAATTTTGCATTATAACATTACAGATGAATAAAGAATGAATGTGGCAAGAGACAAGAGAGGAGACGGTGGTGTAATCAACGGGATGGTGCAAGCAGCCTATAATTCCATAAAGCTGTCACTCAAACAGCTGCAAGTGAGTTATATGAAAAAATTGCATTATAATAATAAATGATAAAAGATATCGTTCTTTTGAAAGCTATGAGAAAGAGGCAGGTTAAGAGAAAGAAAGATAGAAAGAAAGGGACAGATCTCTATATGAATTGAAAAGATTTAGACGCTTCTTTTGAGGGTTATTACAACAAAACTATGTGAATCAATAATAAATGAATCAATCCTTTTCACATTATTTGCATTAGATTGCACATATTTTTATATAGCAAATGTGCATTTAAAAAAAAAAAGTATAAGGCACTGGTTTTAAGCTGCTACATTTTTTCAACCTCTTCCATCCAGGATCTCGTGCAATGGGGATGGAGCTGAGTGTTCCTGCATTAATATTTTGACTATCTTTGTGCAGGAGGGGTTGTGGACTCACCCAGCACAAAGACATTAGACTCTGTGTCAGCTTTATGAGAAATATGATTTTTCCTGCCTACTATGGTTTTCCTTTCTTTTCCTTTCTTTTCCTTTCCTCTTCCTTTCCTTTCCTTTCCCTTTTCACCTCCTAATTTGTCCTCTCATCTAATCTACTCTCTCCTTTCCTCTATCATCTCATATCCTCTCTTCCTCTATTCTCCCTCTGTTTCCTTTTCTTTGACTCTATCCCTCTTTTCCCCCCAGCATCAAGGCTATTCAAAGCAGGCACCCAGCGAGAGCTTCATGTGTCATCTGCCAGGGTGACGGTAATGCACTATTTCTTTTCATCTTCAGGCAATGCCTGCATTATCAGTGTATAAGATGTATGGCAAGACAATATTAATGGTCTCTTCCTCCCCTGCGAAATGAAAGAGGCCTCGGCAAAACAAACAATCTGCTCTTTCTTCTCAAGGCAACTGAGCAGGTATATCAAAGGAGAGTAAAAAATGACCACTATGTGAGCCGTTTGTCTCTGCTGGGTCAGGAGAGGGATGGCTTTCTAAAGCAAGAGCACAGCAAGTGAGACACTGCTCACAGCCTCAGCTGCTGTGCTCTGTCCATGACCAGGATCCTGAGCTGAATTGTGACAATGTTGTACAGGGCCAGGAATGAACACTGACACTGTAAAAGATGATAAAGCTTAACATAATACTTACACAGTATTAAAACACTCAACTAAAGCAGTATGTGTGGTGCTGACAACGCAGAATATGGATAAAGCAAGTAATAAAATCAACTGAAGCCAATGATTTTGTGTTACTGCATATTGAATCATCATATAGTCTAGCACCAGTGTCAGCATTATGCATCAGGATCCATATCTATTCAGAATCCATATTTAGTAGTACTAGGACACAAAGCGTTTAAAGAATCTCTGCTTACTAAAGGTAAAGACAGTTTTGGCTTGTGACTGTAGGAACTGAGTACACAGAGCTTGGGGTGTATTTGTCAGGAACAGGGCATGACCATAAAGGACAGAGCTGTCTCTCTGCATTAAAACAAAATGTACCAGAATACGCGGCTTTCCACGTGAATGAGTGGGCGCAAGTGATTTAATTTCTCATGCAATGTGGTGGATTGAGAAAAAAGGGCTGAGGGGGCGAAAGAGAAGAGAAAGAAGGGGGATTGAAATTAAGGCATGGAACCCTTTTGGCTAATTATAAAGCATAAGCTTAATTGGAAACCAAAACGGTTATTTCACATCCATAATCCAGTGAATGCATTTTTATCTCTTTTTTCTATCTGCTCTATTTATGCAGATCTAGGTTTTAATGAGTCTCTCTTAAAAATTACGCACAGAGAGCAAGGCAGTCTGATGGAGAATAGGTTAGGAAAAGTGCATTAATAAATTACCCTTTCTGTCCGTATTCATTTTTATCAGGACCTACTTTACCCCTGCTGATCCTATGCCTTTTTTCCAGCTTAGAATGAGGTCTAAAGAGGAAGGTGGGGCAGATTGAATCCCTTTTTATTTATTAGACATAGACGTTTTAATAATACCGGTTTATTGGAAAGCCGTGGCTGTATTCAGCTGTTTATAATGCTCTCACACGCTGGTAATGCATGGCAATGTAAGGAAGGGCTATCTGCTGCTGAGGAGATATATTACAGAGGGAGATACCTCCCAAGCAGGGTATTAAAAACACTAAACCATTAGCTAGTGGATCTGGGGCTCACACCTCCTCCAGTCTCCTCATCTCTTCACCGCTCTCTTCTCCTGAGAGCCTAAAATTAAACACAACATTCCTGACACAGAGACACACACACACACACGCACACGCACACACACACAATTCAGTATTGCTTAGATGTGAGCATGATTACATTAGTTCTATTTATAGCATATTACAATAACAGTGACCTATTTGTTTGATTTCTAAACTGTCTGGGCCACACATTATGTACAGTATCCTCTTTGTGCAGAAATATCTGGTATTAAATAAGGCGCTGCACCAAAAGGTGCTTGTCGGTTAGATAAATCTGAAATCTTTAACATGCAGCGGAATAAAAAAAAACATATCATTTGCACAAATTGGTATACTGCAGATTTCTGCCTTGGCCTATATTGGAAAACAGGTCCTTTTCCTCCCCTCCTCCATTGATACAAAATCCAGATATTGGGTGGATGTACTATATTTAAGCAGGACTAATATAAAGGAGTCCTGTCTGGTCTTATACAGAGTGTTTGTAGGCTACGTTCTGGCTCCAGGGAAGCCTGCGGCGCTCCAGCACCCACAATCCCGAGAGGAGTGCCGCCACCGCTGAGCGAAGAGAAAAATGGCTTTGATGGGGACAGGAGAGACTAAGATGGAAATATGGAGGAGAGAGGTGGGGAGAGACCAAGACCGGGAGAATGAGAGAGACAAAAAGCAAAAGAATGGGTGAGAGAGAGGAGAGAAAAAAAAAGAAAAAAGAAGATGGATAGAACGCAAGCGAGTGCTTTTTCCCGACAAACAAGTCCTTGAAGTATTTCTGTCCTACACATAAACAGCATACAGATGGAAATACAGAACATTTTACCCTGCATGTGATTTAGTGGAAAGGGTGGGATAATGCATCATCATCATGGCACTCATTAATTAGCCTAACAAAACAAAACAAAACAAAAAACACAATGCGGATCAAAAATGTTGAATCTGTCAACAGCTCAGCCAAGGAGAGCTGAATAGTACCATTACAGCCAGGCCCACATGGGTTCAGGTAATTCAAAGCAGTTCTGCAGCATGACAAAAGACATAAATCAAAGGCATGCATTTTGGTTTATACAAAGGCTGAGCTAAAATTACAGGTCAGAAAAGCAATTACTCTTTTCTGAGGTTGTCAAATCGAATAAGAAATGTGTTTTAGACACAAAGACGGAAGGCAGTCTACTGGATGGGTGTCATAACACACTGGAGTTTTGCCCTGAGGTGGTAAGAATTGTTTTGCCTTGCAAAAAATATTTTCTTTAATGTGCATTTTTCACAGAAAACAGTCTATAGCTGAAATCGTACACATTTAATTCAGGTCACAACTATTGAATTGTGGACCACTGGTACCACACTCTCCCTCTTTACTCCCGAAGGCCAGAGGGAAAAGAAAAATAAAATTTCAAAAGATGTGAGTATATCATTGAGAACTGGACACAGTCATAATTCATATTAAAGAGAAACAGGCGAGTTTACATCATGACGAAATGGTGACTATGCTGCTGGCTGTTTCAGCACCACGGACAGCAACATCAACAGCTGGGCCCAGTCCTTTGTGGCTCAGAGTGTTAGCAATGAAACGCTGCATTATTATACGGCACAATGCTCTTTTTTAGATATGAAGATATGAAGGATGCTAAAAACACTAATTGCTTGTGCTATGAAAGCAGCATTGATCAAGACATATCCAAAGGACGTCAGAAATATTTAACTAGCAGTTCAAACCTACAGCATGAACACAATTCAACAGCAGCACCTCTGTTGCAATGGTGGCGGTACAACTCATCTGTTGTCAACACACTCTATGATAATCCAGCTGGAAAACAACACATAAGCAAACAAATAAACAAGCAAACAAACAAATTAAAATAGCAGGCTACAAAAGCGTATAGCCCTGATTTTGGAAGCCAACACTCCAGTTAAAACCTCCATCTGTTGAAATGCATTCCCGAGGTGCTCCTAGAAACTGTGAACGCCTACGCAGTGAAAACTCCGCCAGGAGAACAAAGACAAACATTTCAGAACCCCCGTGCACCTCTTGCACCACAGCACACGAAGAAGAAAAAAGCTTTTCCCCCTGCTAAATATATGGGCTTGACGTGGGAGCGCGTAGGATGGTGAAAGCTCAAGATGCAATGCCTTCCTTCAACACAGCCCTGCAATATTAAGACAGTCGCATCTCCTATCATCATTTCTCTTTACTTGGAACACTAGTCACATTCCCACAACACGTAGCCTACTTTGGTAAATTTATCTCAGAATGTTTTGTGGTGAACAATGAAGAATATGATGTGTTGAATGCATTCCATTAATTTTCTAATGGCCTTATTAAAGCAGAGCCACAAAGACATTTAAGTGCACAGTAATCACGGGTACTCGGTGTTCTCTTGCTGTCACTGTTGCTTTCCATGGACATTCACAAACATCTCCAAAAAAAGATTTCTATACAAACACAACCCCAGCCCCCAGTCCATTCATATTTACAGTCAACATCAAAAGGAAGAGGCAACGCATTAGAGCCCATTTTGGCTCAAGGGGAGAAGCTATTTCCACATTTTCTCAACAGGAGAGAGAAACCGCCTTCATCCTGTATCCCACGGCAACCCAATGGAACCCTAAACAACCCCTGCACTGTGTTCTTCAGCCAAGCTAAGCCTTTTCATTTGAGGCAATGATCTTAATTTGATTCACCCTGGACTAATGATACTCATTGCAGGGCCAAAGGGGCTTAAGGTTTAACTCACTAGGCTCAGAGTCACAGGACATACATGGCCCCGGAGACATCTGCCACACAGCGTTAACGTTGCCTCTGTGACAGCTCTGCGCACACACTCACGGATGCACAGACATGCACACATACACACAAATGCCTTTATGCATATCCACCCATCACCGAGGCTTCTCAGCAGAGCACAACAACAAACACCTGCAGTTGGAAAAGCGAGAGGACGTCCATTTTGTTCATCATGTTTGCAATTCACATGGTGACACTAAGAGATTCCATCCAGCTCTGCATCAGAAGAAAACCATTAGTCAAACCAAAGACTGACACACAGAGTGTCAAACACACAGGTAGAACATAATGTGTTTCACAACAGTGTGATAGCTCCAAATAGTGACTGGTGGATAATGCCTCAGCTAGAACAAGGGGTATTACTGTGGAAAAATGCATTGTTAAAACTGAACAAAGACGGAATATTTCAGTGTCTATGCTGTCATTTTAAATCTCGGGAACAGTTTGCGCCTCTAGTGATGATTTTTGTGAACATTATTCACTATGGGCTGCATCAACCATAGAAGATCTTGTTATCTTCATTCCCCAAAAAGTAACCATTTATAAAATGTAAGAAAAAAAAAAAAAAAAAAAAGATCAGGGATTTAAGAGAGATTAAGTCTGTGGCTACTAAAATGTCTTGACAACATTTCTAAATGAGCAAATCAGGAAACAACAAATGTATTTCTATTTCCATGTTTGAGTTGGTGTTTTTGAATGCCCTTGTTTCTGTGCCAGTCAGATAAATATCCCATCTCTCACTGTCTTCCAGGCAATAGGAGAAGATGCAGCACCCTGGGCTTTGTTGTTTTCCCTAATGTGAGTTAATCTGGAGGCTGTCACATCGAACACAGGGACATCTTAGGTGTTATGTAGATAGTGCTAATAGAAACTTAGCCTGACTCGGTCCCCGTGGGCCCCTCTCTTGCCTTTTCATTTGGAGGGAGGCAGAGATAGGCCATCTTCAAAGCCCTCTTTGTCCCTCTGTATCGACCGTGCTCCTCTGCAGCCCTAGAGGCTTCCTATTAGAAAGGATTTGTCTTACGAGCTCTGTGTGTTGCCACTCTGAAAAAATAAAAGAAAAAAAATAAAGAAAAAAAAAAAACATGTTGCGAGGTGGCTGTGCTGCAGCAGTCCCCTTGGTTCCTGATGCTGTTTGTCACTGGCTTTGTAGCAGCTATCTTATTCCCGCATTTCAAACCAACTCCATGCTGGTCTGCTAGCATCCAGCACACCTATACAGATGTATCTGACATAGCCAGATATCACTGTGACAGACCAAGAGACGAAACATTGAGCTATCAAACACACTTTTTACCTTCACAGCTCCATCCCCACAGAACCCACGCAATTTTTCGTTCTTCTTGTTTATAGCAAGAAGGAATGCCTATTTGGTTTGCAGCAAAAAAAAAAAAAAAAAAAAAAAAAAAGCCTGGATTTACAGCTCAGCTTAGGAGCTGTGTTTTGATAGGCAGGACTGAGGTGGTCTGGCATTTGCTTGATATTTGTAATTTCTTATTTTCTTTTGGTAGCGCACCATACTGATCCTTAGATAACCTGTCATCCTCTTCCTCCTTTATTACTGTATGTCCTATTTCTGTAAGCTACAGCCAAACCACTATCAAGCATCTTCAATACGGGGGGGGGCAGGGCTGTAGAAGATAGCAGTGATGAGAGAGAGAGAGAGAGAGAGAGAGAGAGAGAGAGATGGCTTTTATTCTCCGTTCTTTGCCACAACCTGAAAAAAAAACAAAAAAACAGGCAGAGTAGCTATAGCTGGCCAGCGTATACCCACAGGGCTTTCACTGTGAACGGCCCCTATAATAAATCTGGCATTATCAGATGCTGGTCATTCAGCAGACGCAGCCTAAGTGCTTTTAGATGTGTCGGAGGACATGAGAGACTTTCACTGTCCCGTTGACGTTTTCCTGTTTGTCTTGGTGTGAAGTTAGTTAAGTCTGTCAACTGGTAGGATCCAGGGAGCCCAGGAAGGTGAAGGAACTGGGAGGAAAAAGAATGGACTGAAGGAGGAGGAGATGAAGGAGAGCGGTGAACAAAGTGCCCTGGCCTTTACCAGACTTGACAGAGGGGAACTAGAGTAGCATTTCAAGACTATATTAATAATCCTGCGGTAAAAGTGCACCCATGAGGCGACCGGGTACAAGCTGAACCCATCAAGTTAATCTGAGATAAATTTGCAAGTCATCATCATAATTTAAAATGTTTTAGAGATGGAATATAAGATCAAAGAATCAAAGGAACCAGTCTGATGACAAAGACAGAGAAAGAGATAAGATAGAGAGGAAGAGTGAGAAGAGGAGGGAGAGAGCTTGCATGGCCAGATCCTGTTTGAATGGACAAAGGAGAGGCCAGAAAGGCAGACAGATAGATTGAGACTGACAGACGGGGAAATATGGAACAAAGCAG